>PVJS01006887.1:0-58112 GCA_004027185.1 Glis glis
TGCATGTGCGTGCGTGCGTGCGTGCATGCGTATGTGTGTGTGTGTATATATAAAAGAGGAATGAATGAGCCTCTTGGTCCTTGGCAGGAAATCACCCCTGGGCACCACAAAGTATGATCGCCGATGAAATTGGTTTAGGAAGAGCTCTTAGCCACTAGTAGCAGTGGTTGAGAAAAGTTTCTTTTTGTTTTGATTTTGAGGATTTTTCTCACACTGAAGGGAACCAGCCCCTGCCTCTTCATATCTGAATATCCTCCTCCCGCCCAGTTTTTGGTGGGCAGGTGAGCATTTTCTCTGGGGTTTGTCTCCAGCCATGTGTGGTCACAGGTGGGGAGGAGAGGGCCACGTGTGGTCATGTGTGGTCACAGGTGGGACGAGGGCTGCCTCACTCTTTTTTCTGGAGGCGTGCCCCACCCAGCGCATTCTATTGCAGCAGCCCCAGAGCAAACTGGACACCAGCCTTTGAAATACAGACTTGTTTTGTATAGAATATTTTAATTTACCCGTTTAAAGCCCATTCATCTGCAGATCAGCCTGGCTGTCTGTCTCATCCAACTTTCTTTTTTGGGGGGGGCACGGGGGGGGATTGAACCCAGGGGTGTTCTACCTCGGAGCTACACCCCCGGCCCTATTTTTTATCCTTTATTTTGAAACCGGGTCTCATGAAGTTGCGTAGGGCCTCACTAAGTAGCTGAGGCTGGCCACGAAACCGGGATCCTCTGGTCTCCGCCTCCCAAGTACTGGGATTACAAGCGTGCACCACCACGCCCGGCTCATCCGACTTTCTTATTAGCTAAATTTTACAAGTTAGGAAGCCAGTCTCAGCTCCAGAGAGGATTGCACCATGGGGTGTCCTCATTTCAGCAAATGTAGCATCCAGGAGATTTAAAGCAAAAAGAGTCAGAGTTCACCATTAAATGCATGAAACACAGATGCCACTTTTGGGGGAGGGAGCGTTACACCCAGTCAAGGTTGGGAAAGGTCATGGTTGAGGCAGTGCGGTGCTCAGGAAAAGGTGGGGGCTGGGTTTGAATCCCACCATGTACTGGCAGCTGGGTGATTGGCAGTTGAGTTTCTGGGCACGGACTGGAAGATGGAGGAAGAGTTGCCCAGATGAACTTTAGACCGGTTGCTTGCTGTGACCTTTTAGGTCTTTGACTATAACTCCAGAATGGTCAGTCCTCTCTTGCCAGCTGAACAAGCGCCCTCTTTCCCCAGACATTTCTTCATCAGGTTCTCAAGGGGTGGTGAGGCTTGCCCTGAGATCTGGTTTCCAGTGGAAACCCACCATCCTGAGCCCCGGGGCACACTGCCCGTTCTCAGGGGCTGCACGTGGGCCAGAGGCTTGGGGGTAAAGTCTTGCCTTAGACCCCAACTTGCCTCTTTTCCTGGAATGCCACATTATTCTTGTTTATTAGTGTTCCAGCCCCTCTTGTGAAGATGGAGCTGGGGAAAGAGAAGTAAAGGTTTTTATTGTATCTCCTGCCAAAGTGAAGATAGGCAGTTAAAAGTAAAAATAAAAGGGAGAGATACCCTCTGCACTTAAATATCCCCCTTTTCTTCCTGTGTGTGTGTCTTTGGGTTTAAGTTTGCCCTCTTTTGCGCATAGGCCCCCTGCCTTTACGGTCCCCGGCCCTAAGCAGCAGTGTCTGCCAGGCCCTCTGCCTGCCCTCACTGCTTTCCTCCCATTGTCTGGGGAGCCGTGTCACTGCTCCGAGCTGTGTTTCTGAGGGGAAGAAGTCCAGAGGTCCTGGAGGCAGGCTTTACTCATCTTCTGGTTGGAGTAGCTTTTGCAGCTGTGAAATGGGAATAAAAATAACCTGTGATGGGCTGGGGATGCGGCTCACTGTTAAATTGCCAGGCACGAGTCTTTGGATTTGATTCCTCAGCACTGCAAGAACAACCTGTGACGACCCAGTGGAGTGCACTAATACATCGAACAAATCCCCAAATTAAAGTGTCTCAGGGGAAGCTGATTGCATTCCTGTAAGCCAGTGCACAGTAAGGATGCACTTTTTTTTTTTTTGCGGTACCGGGGATTGAACCCAGGGGCATTCTACCTCCGCGCTACACCCCTGGCCCTATTTTTTATTCTTTATTTTGAAACAGGATCTCACTAAGTTGCGGAGGGCCTCACTAAGTAGCTGAGGCTGGCCGTGAACCCAGATCCTCTGGTCTCAGCCTCCCAAGTACTGGGATTACAAGCATGCGCCACCACGCCCGGCTGAGGATGCACTTTTTTTTTTTCTTTGTGGTACTGGTGATTGAACGCAGGGGCGTTCTACCTCCGCGCTACACCCCGGCCCTATTTTTTTTTTTATACTTTATTTTGAAACCGGGTCTCACGAAGTTGCGGAGGGCCTCACTAAGGAGAGAGAGAGAGAGAGAGAGTTGAGGCTGGCCGCGAACCCCGATCCTCCAGTCTCAGCCTTCCAAAGTACTGGGATTACAAGCATGCGCCACCACGCCCGGCTGAGGATGCAGTTTTTAATGGCGGGTTTCCTTTGGTACATCAGTGCTGTGGCTTGTTCTCAGGCATCTGCCATGCTTGCTCTTCAGGGCACCACAGGCCTGTTGATGGGCAGCCTCGGCATCACCTGGCGTGTGCTGAGATGCAGACTCGTGGGGACCTCACCCCAGACCAGCTGAATCAGAATCAGCACTTAATTCCCAGGTGACTCCCTTGCACGCTCAGGATTGAGAAGCACTGGCCTAGACACCTGCCCTGTTACTCCCCCACCTTCTTCAGTCTGTTTGGAGGTTTTGCAATCTTCATCCTCTGGCCTTCTTAGAGGTTGTAGACTTTAGATGGCTCTGGCAGTCGCCGTGGGTCCCCTCCCTCCAGCACTCAGCGTACAGCAGGGTGCTGAGGGTATCTTCTGGAGAGAGTGGGAGCCGGCTGGTGAGTCACCATGGGGGCTCGGAGCTAGGAGGCAGGGGTAACTCCCTGGTCCATCTGGTGCCATTTGTCCCAGTCCAGTTAAGCTGGAAGACAGGATCAGAATCAAGTTGTAGGTGGTGTCATTTTGTTGAAATTTAAAGCGTTGTATATAAAGATATTTTAGTGTATGTTGAAGTTCAAATAAATAGTTCAGAAGGGGGACTAAAATTTACATATTGTAGTTTGAGGTGGCTGTTTTGATGGCAGTAGCAACTGCCTGCCCCCTCTATTTCTGGTGAAGGGCCACTGGAGAAGACCACATCCTAGGATGAGACCTGGCTCCTCCCTCTAGGCAGTCTCCCACTGTTGATTTGCAGTTTTCAGACCCCCTCCCCAGTCCTTTTTTTTTTTTAACTTTCTCTAGCACTTAACTTTGTTTCTTTTTCCCCAGTAGGCTTTGCTTTCCTAACTTCTTTGGAAAGATTTTTGTTTGTTTTGTTTCAGTTTTGTAAAGCTTTCCCCCCCAGGCTCTTTGCTTGCCAGAGGCAGGGAACTGGTCTCTAACCTGGGCTGCAAAGTGTCCCACCCTGAACTTGGTAGGCATGGTGGCTCTCTAGAATGCTGTCCTCAGGGCAAAGTGGGTTGTCTGTCTTACATAGTATATTGTAGTGGACTGTGCAATTTAGATACAAAGATCTTTAAGCGTCCATAATCTTTATGTCTTTCAGTCATAAGAAAATGGAGAAAATATGTATGTATAATTCAAAATTCTCTTAGGTAGTTTCTTTGTGGGAGGGGAGGGGTGGAACAGCCCACACAAAAGAGAACATTGGCAGTCTCCATTAGGCATGCGGGTCAGGTCCTTACAGCCCTACCCCAGCAGCTCTGAGCCAGTTATTAAAGTTTATTTCTTCCCCAGAACAGGTCCCTTCTTAACTTGGGACATCTGCAGTGTTTGGGGGTGGTTCCCACCCTGTGGGTCCTGCAAAGGAGCCATACTGTTCTGTCCTGGTACCATTTGCAGGGCCCGGCCCACAGCTGATTATACACCGGGGGCTCTGTTGATGTGCACAGGATGGTCTGTTGTGGGTGGGATGGTTGCCCACGGCTAGGCTGGATGGCAGTGTCGGGGGAGAAAGGTTGATTCCTCAACTCATGATCTGCGGAGACCTTGGCTTATGGGAAGGAAAAGAATTTCAGTGTGAGCCAACCAGAGACATAAACAGAGGTTTATTTAGGAAAATGAGAGATACATGTTCAAAAGAGAACGTGGGCTACCTCCAAGTGAGAGAGGAGTACTTTGGGAGTGCAGGGCTCTTCTTTTAAAGGAAACTTTTTTTAAAAAAATTTATTTGGAAACAGGGTCTCACTAGGTTGATGAGAGTCTCACTACTTGCTGAGGCTGTCCTCAAACCTGCAGTACTCCGTCTAAGCCTCACAAGTACTGGGATTACAAGCATGTGCCACCACGCCCGCTTAAAGGAAACTTTGAAAGTGGAAAACTTGAGGGGGGCTGGCAGCCTGATGAGTTGGATTCCTTTGACTGTGGAGCACCGTGCAGGTGGTAGCGGTTTGATTCTTACAATCTTCAGGTCAAAATTACCTAGTAGTCGGACTGCACCCGTATCTTGTGTGTTAAGCAGTATCTTTCCAGACTTCTTTGATGAGTCTAAAAATACATTCTATGGGGTAACATGCACAATTAACTGGACATAATACTGCTCTAAGTTTTATTGGACAGACCTTCAGGGTGAGGATGAGGACTATCATGGGGTTTTTAGATTTAAAGCTACAGTCTCCCTTTCCTTCCTGTTTGTTTCCTCCCTACCTGTTACTGTGGCTAGACTGGTGCCGTCAGCTATTTCACATACAAGCCAGCTGCCCTGGGAGCATTTCCTGACCAGCTTCCTGCCTCCACCTCCTTCCTGCTTCCAGCACCTCCTTGACCCTTCAGTAAGGAGGCTCCAGGCCCGAGTCCCCTGAGCCAGGTCCCTCTCTGAGTGAGAGTCGTCTGCACAGAGTCATTGTGGGTGCCTCCCAAACGTGTAGAAGCAGGTCCTGAGGTGCTGTCTCTTACAACACAGCCTTTCCAGCCTCAGGGACTCTGGGGCCAGCCTGTGCACTGATGCTGGCCGGGCAGGTTGTCTGCGGCCTTGCTAATCGGGGCAGCCCTCCAGAGTTTCGGAGTGGACACGGGGCCCTCCCTGTTCAGGCCTCCTGAGGCCTGGAACCACAGTGTGCTGGCCTCCCAGGCTCTCGTCACCTTGGAGATGCTGCTGTAAACTGGCCTGCACCCTCCATGTTTGTGTGCTTTTGCCTGGGGTCTGGAAAAAGATTCTTGTGTAGACATTTGACCTGGACTTAGGTTTTCAGAACGTGTGGTGATCATCAGGGTACAGGGCACCGGGACAGGGTCGGCCCCACATTGTCCCATGAGCAGGCAGCTTCACCTTCCGTGGCAGAGGGGCAGTGGTGTGGGAAATCAACTTGCAACCAGGAAGGTGCCTGGCCGCCTCTCCCCCTGGCCACTTGAAAAGTTGGGCAGCCGTGGGTGAGCAGGCCCTGCCTCACCTGGGCAGCAGGTGTTGCCCTGCAGCTGCTGGTGCGGTTGAATGAGCTGCCTGTTGAATCGTTCCAGAAGCTCTGCTGGGGCCCCACGCTTGTTTGTTGCCTTAATGTTGTCTGTGTCTTTTTTTTTTTTTTTTTTAAAGGAAAAGGACCACAAACCCTCTGTTTTGACTCGAGGCCACTTATTTTGTAGAATGGCCCTTACTTTCAGTTTGTTTGCTGTTTCCTCATGATTAGACTCAGGGTAAGCAGTGTTTGGCAGGAACATTCCAGGAGTGACCTGTCTGGGGTGCATCCCCTGGGGAGACACAGGAAGTCGGTTTGACTGCATTGACTCATGATGGCGGTATTAGCAGTGGTCATTTGCGTAGTGTGTTGTCATCCGGGTTTCTCCATGCCTACGTTACTGCGATGCTCTTCGTAGTTACTAAGCGCCTACGGGGAGATACCTTGAGACTATGAAAATATGCTTGCCGTTTCCCATCAAGCTTTCATCGGCAAGTTTTAGGACCCATGGGTGATTCTTGGCTGAGTGGGTTGTTTCTGTCATGGTGTTGAGCAGTGATGGTTTAATTCTGCAGTTCCTTCTGTATTTATCCCCTGGCACTCTGCTGCAAGTGCTCTTCCTTCTCGTCCATGTATTCATCTGTGCCTGTGTTAGAATGGACTCAGACGTTCTGGTTTGTTTTGATACTCACATGCTTCCAGGTTTGGCCTCGGAAGCTTCTTTAAACTGACTGCTTTAAGGACAGTTCTTTAAAAATGTGCATTTCCAAGTCTATCCCAGTGTCATTGAACTACCTGGTGGGATTCTGGAAACACCTCCCTGAACAGTTGGGATATTCTGTGGAGTTTAGGTTCACGTGGATCAGGCCCTTCATTTTCCAGTGGGTGCCTCTGGAGCCCCCTGTTCTCCTGTTCATGGCAGAGAAAAGTACCTGAGCTCTGCCTGTCTCCATGCTGGTTTTCTGGGTCAGAGTTTCTTTGAACAAAGGCTCCTGTAGCTTAAAAAATAATAAAAATAGTAAGTTTGAAAATCACCGGGTTAGTGACCTCCATTCCAGGCCCAGCCTCTCCTGCAGAGCCCCTCCACTGCCTCCCTCCTCTGACCCACATCTACCCTTCTCTGGGCTTCTTTCCCGAGGAGGAGGACAGCCCTGAAGCGGACCAAAGGCTTCTCTCACCAGTAACGAGGAGGCCTTGATGCTTCTGAAACTCGGCAGGTGTGGGGTTGTGGGGTTTTGGTGGTGGAAACTTACAGTGCTTGATTGGCTAGTTCAGTGTTTTTGCAGGAAGCCAATCACTTAGAACCCAGGCCCATTCTGGGTCGTAGAGATGGTGGCCTAGCGTCTCTTTAGCCTCCACTTGGACGCCGTCCCAGGGCTGGTGGCCAAGGGCCTGATGACCCTGGGAACCCTTCTTTCCCTACACCTCTGCCCTGGGGCCCTGCTTGTCACCCTGTGATGAAGGAAGATGGCTCACCCCAAACTCTGTACAGCTTTGTAGTATCTTTCCATTGTACAATCACACTTCGTGATCCAAGGTCTGGTAGACCCTGGGTGTAGGGTGCTGGGTAAGTGGGGACCGGGTTAGCTGAGGACGTAGACACTGTGACTCTGAGGGTGAGTCAGACAGAGCTGAGCCCCTCCTTTTGCCCTCACAGGGTGGTGGTGCCTCGGGGCTGAGGCATGAACTTGCTGCTCTGTGAGATTCCTGTGGGCAGCGCCGTGGCCTGCTGAGGCCTGCCCTAGCAACCCTCTCATACTGGAGCCCCTTCCCCTCCATGCCCACCTGCCCCCTCCCAGGCTTCTCCCTTGGGGCCTACCTGTTCCCTGGACCTGAGAGTGATCCCGGCACCCAGTGGGCTCTGCGGCACGCACCTGGAGGTGCAGAAGGGGCCACATCTCTGCCGGGAGTGTCGCCGTCCTTCCCTGGGAGCCTTGAAGGCCCGGTGGAGAGGTAGAGTCCTGTTGCATGGCCTCTGGACATCGAGGGGAATGGAGATGGCGAGGAGTTAGTCGGGGGCAGTTACAGCTTGGAATATGGGTGGGTGGTGGTGTCACTGAGGTCACTTGGGTCCTTGGGGAAAAAGAGGGGCAAGGGAAGGGGTGGAGGTGGAGGTAGAGAGCCTGGTGAGAACCTCAGACCTTCCATGTGGGGTAATGAAGGTCTGCCCCGTGGTCCCCAGGAGTCCAGGACAGCTCCTGAGCAGATGGCGGCAGAGGTGCCTTTGGGGAAAGTTGGTGGCCACATTGATCGAGATACATAGTCTACGTGTGTGTGTGTGTGTGTGTGTGTGTGTGTGTGTGTGTGTGTGTTACTGGGGGATTGAACCCAGGGGCATTCTACCTCTGAGCTACATCCCCAGCCCTATCTTATATTTTATTTTTTGCAACAGGGTGTGTCACTAAGTTGCTGAGGGCCTCGCTGAGTCCTGTCTCAGCCTCCCACGTACAGGATTGCGATATGCCAGGCAGGGCATAGTCTACTTTTGTGCCTGGTGTTTGGAGATAAGATTGGAGTGATGAGATAACAGATCTGGAGCCTCCAGCAGAGAGCAGTGGGGAGCGGTAGAGGTGTGGCACTACCTCTCAGGAGAGTGGTAAACATTCATGTTGAGGACTGGGTCCTTAGAGCTTTCGCTGTCTGGTGGCAAGGTCGGGCAGCGAGGCGTGGCCTTCCCAGCACTCAGTTCCGTTTTCTGCATTGCCCTCTGGCTTCCTTCTCTTCACCCCTCTGTGGTCTCCCTGTCTATCTGTTGTCTTCCTCTTCATTCTTCTATCTGCTTGGGAATGAGTATTATCTCAGAGCTTCTCAAATTTTGATCTTATTTCAGGATCTTGTTAAAATGCAGATTTAGGGCGACTGAGATTCAGGATTTCCAGTGAGCTCATGTTACCGCTGGTGTTATCTGACCCAGGGAGTTAGTGCCCCATTTAAACACAGAGCGGTCCAAAGAGGGCAAGTCAGAAAGGGAGATGCTAAAGAGCTACAGGTAGAGGACAGCCTGTAGGAGGAGGTGCAGGTAGCGGTCCTCCCTTCCGAAGTCCTTGCTGGGCTGACTCCTTTGTGTGGAATCGCCAAGCACCAGCCTGAGTTAAACGTGGCCCTGTGGCTCACAGACCGGAGGCTCACAGACCGGGGGCTCACAGACCGGGGGCTCACAGACCGGGGGCTCACAGACATCGCTTCTGGGGGAGCGCCGGTGGGTGAGGATGATGTTTGCACAGAGCTGACCTGGGAAGGAAAGGGAGAGGCAGTGGACTTTTCTGTAAGCCTGAGTTTTAGTTTAAAGGATCAGTCTTTATTCTGAGTTGATGTTCTTTCTTTTCCTGCACCCCCCGCCTTTACCTTAAAGGAACACACATTTATCATCTTACAGTTTCTGTAGGTCAGAGGTCAAGTACAACAGAGCTCACCAGGAACTCTGCTTAGGGTCTCACAAGGCCGGAATCTGGTCGTCAGGACTGTGTTTCTTTCTGGAGGCTCTGGGGAGGAATCTCCCTCCAAGCGCCTTCTGTTGTTGGCAGAATTCAGTCCTTCTGTTTTAAAGATGGAGGTCCCTGTTCTTTGCTGGCTGCCAGGCAGGGCTGCATGTAACTTCTAGAGCCTCTCTGGTCCCTGCAGTTGACCCCCGCATCTCAGACCTAGTCAAAGGTGCAGCAAATCCTTCTCACGCTTAGACTCTGTCTTCTGCTTCTTCCCTCACTGGGAGAAAGCTCTGCATTTAAAGGTTCATGTAATTACAGTTGGCCCTGTGTATCTGTGTTTTCTGTATCTATGAATTCAACCAAACACAGATAGAAAATGTGCAGAAAGAAAGATTGTATCTGTACTGGACATGTACAGACTTTTTTCCTTGACATTATTCTCTAAACAATACAGTGAACAACTATTTACAAAGCATTTTTGTTATATTAGGTAATCTAGAGGTGATTTGAAGTTTATGAGAGGATGTGCCTAGGTTATATGCAAATACTACATCATTTTATATAAGGAACTTGAGCATCTCTTGTTTGGTCTCTGTGGGGGTCCTGGAACCAATCCCCTGTGGATACCAAGGGATAACTGTGCATTGGACCCACTCAGGAATCTCCCTATCTTAAGACCAGTTGGTTAGTAACCTTAGTGGCATGTGCAGTTTCCTGCCCTTTTATGTGGCGATAGATTATATTTCCTGACTTTTCTACTTTGCTAAATAAGAAGTGGCAACTAAAAATACTTTGAAATCCTCCTAGGGGTTTACTGGGGGAAAATGGTGAATTGAACAGACATACCTAATTTTACTTTCTCTGAAAACCCAACATAAGTTCAGAGAAGGGGAGGGTTTTTGTTTTTGTTTTTGGTACTGGGGATTGAACTCAGAGGCATTCTACCTACAAGCTACACCCCCAGCCCTATTTTATTTCTTATTTGGAAACGGTCTCACTGAGGCTTGCTTTCAACCTGCCATCCTCCTGTCTCAGCCTCCCGAGTACTGGGATTACAAGCATGTGTCACCACACCCGGCTAGAAGGGGAGTTTTAAAAAAGGAACCAGTCCAGGAGGTTGGGGAGAATGAAAAAAAAAAACAGCTTGAAAATTTTTGCAGTCTGGGAATAGATGAATGAGTGACCCGTCTTTCATGGGTCACTCAAATGTAAGAATTGATGGCACAAGATTATTTCAGGGGGTAAGAGGGGAAGATGGGCATCCGAGTACAGGTATATGGATACTTCGAAAGCAATAGATGTGGTTGTATCCCTATATTCCTTTCCTTCCTCCTTGATGGTGGTGACTGCCTCTCCCACTTGCAGCCGCATGTAGGAGATTTATTCTGCACAAGGAAAGACCAAGTGCCTAGGAGACTCCAAGTATTCTTGGGGGTTAATATTGAGACCACTTTTGTTCTCCAGTCTTCTAACTCTATTTGTCTTCTGGAACATGGGCAGCCAGTCCCTTGTGAATCAAAAAGAAACCTTACTGGGAGAACCTAGCTAGCCTAGGAAGAAAAAAACAAATAATGCCGACAACAGGGATTTCGCAGCAAATGGCCAGCCAGATCACCCTAGACAGAAACCTAATTGCCCAAGGACTCAGAGCTTCCGGTTAGTTCCTTAGTCATGAGGATTACCAAGGATTACTAAACATCTGAGGAGAGTGCCTAACCTGAAAGAAAGCAAAACAAATGGGGGGGGGGAGTAACTTGAAAGAAAAAGTCTATTTAGAGAAAAGAACATTTTGGAAAAAAATTTAGAGATTTCCTCAGAGAAATATGAGAAATACTGTATCCATGAAATAAGAATGGGATACTATAAAAAAGGCACATGTAGAAAACAAGAAGTTATTTAAAAAATTTAAAATACAAGCAGAGCAAAAATATCAGTAGAATTATTAGAAGATGACGTTGAGGCAGTTTTTTGGAAAGTAGAGCAAAAAGATGAAGAGATGGATAATAGGGCTGAAAGGTAAACGGTGGGCCAGGGTTTCCACATCCATAAAAAACTGCAGCAGAAAGAGAACGGAGAAGAATGCAAGTTGCAAAATCATTGAAGGAAACATCCCCTAGAATAGAAAAGTATTTTCTTCCATATTGGAAGGATCCACTGCATGTTGAGCCACGTGGGTGAAGGTAGACCCAGACCACTACCCTGAAATCTCAGTATGCCGGGCAGGTGATCCTACAAACTTACAGAGAAGGAAAGAGGTCAAATATAGAAGTCAGGAATCAGAGTGGTTATGAGTTTCTCAATGCCAAAATATAGAAGATGGTAGAACAATGACTTGTTCTCCAAGAAATTGGTTTCCCAGCCTAGAATTTTACACATGACCAGACTCATTCAAGAGTGAAGGTACAGTAAAGATGCTTTCAGGTATACTCGCTCTGAAAAACTTGCCTTTTGCATTGAAGGATTTCTCAACAACGGTGAGCAAAGACTGTACCTCCTGTAGGACATATCCCAAAAGAGGGAAAAGGAGTCCTGGGCACCATGCGAGATTGAAGGCGCTTAGAAGAGGCTCTGGAAGGAAAGAAGTAGAACATCTGGTGTATAAGAAGTTACTGAGAGATTTAGATAACTGACATTGAATCCTATTGAAAAATGACAGCAAATTAAGCAAACAGAAAAATAAAAATCAGTAACTGCAGGGAAAACAAAAAGTTGCACAAGAAAAGAGGAGTAGTGGTGTATGTGGCGCACTCTGACGGCCCATGTGGGCATCATAATGTCAGCTCAGAAAATTACTCCAGCCAACTCTGCAGTTTGACTATAATTACAGAGTGGAGAGATGAGGAAAGACAAGTATGTGAGGTGGCTTGGTTCGCAGGGAGTAAAGAAATCCAGGGTAGGAAGTGGACAGGTAATGCCCCAAACTGAAAAACTAGGGGCTAGTTACAAACATCTCATATACAGACATTTCTAAGAGAGATTTGGGTGAAAACAACAAGAACCATCTAGAAGTTGAATGTCCCCTGGAAAGGAGGAGGCCTGGCTTAGGGGTGGGGCGAGGGCCTGCTGTTTTTGTCAACAGTTTTTATAATGGTTGATTCTTACATTATGTGCAGGTATAATTTTGAAAGAAAAAGTGCGCACTGGATTGTTTTTGTTAAATGTATTTCCTTTTTCTTTTTTGTGGGGAGGGGCTGGCGGTGCTGGGAATGGAACTCGGCCTCACACATGCTCCGCAAGCATCTACATCCGCCCAGTACTTGTATTTCTTGCTGTGGGTCATGGTCAAACAACTGGAAACATTGTTTCAATGTTTCTCATTGCTAGTTCATTTTTCACATTTCTGAATTGTTCAAATATTTTACAGTTGCGCATGTGCTGCTTTTTTAATTAAAAAAGGATAGCAGGGAGTAGAGGGGGGCCGTGCATGATGACTGCAGGGCTCATCACCACCCACCCACCCTCCCTACCCCACAGTGGACTCATTTGCATTCATAGTACTAAGGTGGTAATGCTGAATGTGACCAGGGAAACCTTTTTGGAAAATTACTTATGGTTACCACTCTGCACAACCATTTTCATTTCACTTTGGCTTTTATCCACCTGTTAACAAATTTGCCCCATAATTGCAGACTATGATATTCTTGTTTCGCACTTAATTCATATTCCTTTTCTTCTGCTGACTTCTTTTTTTTTTGTGGTACTGGGGATTGAACCCAGGGGCATTCTACCTCCAAGCTCCACCCCCATCCCTATTTTTTTATTCTTTATTTTAAAACAGGGTCTCACTAAGTTGCGGAGGGCCTCACTAAGTAGCTGAGGCTGGCCGTGAACCCGGATCCTCTGATCTCAGCCTCCCAAATACTGGGATTACAAGCGTGCGCCACCACGCCTGGCGACTTCTTTTTTTTTTTTTTTTTTGCGGAACTGGGGATGGAACCCAGGGGCATCCTACCTCTGAGCTACCCCCCAGCCCTATTTTTTAATTCTTTATTTTGAAACAGGGTCTTAAGTTGCGGAGGGCCTCACTAAGTAGCTGAGGCTGGCCATGAACCCTGATTCTCCTGTCTCTGCCTCCCAAGTGCTGATTTATTTTCATGAGGCAAATTCTTAGTCATGAGTTTACTGGATTAAGGGTATGACCAGGTTGTTCTGGAGTTAAATGTCCGTAACTATTGCTTTCCAAAGGGTAGTAACAGATCTGTCTGTTGTCAGCAAGGTATGAATATGCTTGCCAGCAAAAGTGTTTTTTTTTTTGTTAAATTAAAAAGTATAGCCAGGCATGGTGCCACACATCTGTAATCCCAGTACTTGAGAGGCTGAGACAGGTTCCAGGCCAGCCTCAGCAACTTAAGTGAGACTCTTAGCAACTTAGTAAGACCCTGTTTCAAAATAAAAAATAAAAAGGGCTGTGGGTGTAGCTCAGAGGTTTAATTCCCAGTAATCTCCCCCCCCAAAAAGTATAATCTCTGGATTGTCTTTAAATTTTATTTCCAGTGATGCTGAATATTTTTATATCTGTTAATTATGTTGACCTTCCATTTTAATATAATGTCCATATCCTTGGTTCACCTAAATCTGGAGTCTTTTGCTTTATTAAGTATGACTATCTTTGTGTGTGTGTGTGTGTGTGTGTGTGATAGTAGGAATTCAACCCAGGGACATTCTACCTCTGAGCTACACCCCCAGGCCGATTTTTTATTCATTATTTTGAAACAGGGTCTCACTAAGTTGCTGAGGCTGGCCTTGAACCTGTGATCCTTCTGTCTCAGCCTCCCAAGTACTGGGATTTTAAGTGTGCGCCACCACACCCGGCTCCTTTTTATTTTTTAATTAATTAATTTTTTGGTGCTGGGGATTGAACCCAGGGGCATTCTACCTCCGAGCTATATCCCCAGCTCAGTTTTATTTTTTATCTGGAAACAGGGTCTTGCTAGGTTGATGAGAGTCTCACTACTTGTTGAGGCTGTCCTTGAACCTGTGATCCTCGTATCTCAGCCTCCCAGGTACTGGGATTACAGGCAATGCCACTCTGCCCAACTTTTATTTTTTATTTTGAAACAGGGTTTTCCTAAGTTGCTGAGGCAGGCCTGGAACCTGTGATCCTATTTCAGCCTCCCAAGTACTGGGATTATAGGCATGCGCCACCATGCCTGGCCTCAAGTATGAATCTTAATGTATTATAAGTGTTTATCCTCTGTCATAATTGCTGTAGTTACAGATAATATTGTTTATGTTTCCTTTATTACTTTAATGTTACTAGTAATCCTATGGGTGTTTTGGTAATCTTGTACTTTGGATTTTTTTTTCTTGTTGCCTTAAAAGAGAGTATGAGGCTGGGCACAGTGACACATGCCTGTAATCTCAGCTACTCTGGAGGTTGAGGCAGGAGGATTGCAAGTTTGAGATTAGCTTGGGCAAGTAAGTGAGACACTGTCTCAAAAAGGGGTGGGGATGTAGCTCAGTGGTGTAGACCTTGCCTAGCATGTGTGAGGCCCTGCGTTAGCTCCTAAAAAAGAGAGGGAGAGAGACGAGAAGATGATTAACTTGGGCCTACCAAAACACTGCTCTCTAAGGTATGTGTATGTGTATGTGTATGTGTATGTATGCCCTTTAAATATTTAGGTTGATTTTTGCTTATTTAATTCCCCTCAGATTGCTAGTCAGCTATCTCAACACTATTAAATCACTCTACCTTTGCCCCTGTTCTAAGAACTTGATGCTTTGACAAACATATGCCTCCTATTTGCCATGGACACACTTTATTTTGTACTAATACGTTCTTGGAATTGAGATAGTTTGAGGTCTTGATAATTGTTTTCTGTTTTGCATTCTTCTCTGCTAGGGAGGTAATTAGTACTGGGAAAAGTTCATCCACCGACTTTCGGCAAGCTAATATTAGGTGTGTGTGTGTGTGTGTGTGTGTGTGTGTGTGTGTGTGTGTATTTTAAGGTAAATGGTATTGGTGTTAATTGAACACATCACTTAGAGGACCAAGTTCTGCCTACCTCTTGTATGACTTGGTTTAGCAAATACGGTGAATGCCAAGAGCCATGGTTACTTGGAGTCGTTTGGGGTCAGGCCTGGCTGTTGTGACTGACTGGCTTTGGACCCCCGTTCTAGCAAGCAGAGTCGCCTCCTGGTGGGTGGTGTGGCCTGTGGAGTGGAGAGGGTGCAGCAGCTGAGGAGAGGACCTTGTGGACGGAGACTCCACGCTGCAGAGCCTGGTACTCCCTGCTGTTTTATGTCCGGGAGATTCTGGCTGGAGCTGGAGGAGACCAGGGATCTTCAAGGCGAGGGTCCTGTGCCACCACAGGATAATCATGTCCACGGGCCATGGGCAGGGGGAGCAGGGATGAGTTGCCATACTGAACAGACATGTTTGCTAGTTAGTTCCTTTATGGAGCTGCAATCGAGGAGAAGGGGATTCTAGCTTTGTTTACTGTCTCAGAGCTGCTGGGAGAGTCCTCTACCATATACTCAGGTAAAATGGTGGCCAAGAGCCGGGCGTGGTGGCTCACACTTGCAATCCCAGTACTTGGGAGGCGGAGACCAGAGGATCCGGCCTCAGCTACTTAGGCCCTCCACAACTTAGTGAGACCCCGTTTCAAAATAAAGAATAAAAAAATAGGGCTGGGGGTGTAGCTCGGAGGTAGAATGCCCCTGGGTTCGGTCCCCAGTACCGCCTCCCCCCCAAAATGGTGGCCAGGTTGCACCTTCTAAGATTTCTAAACATTTGGTTACCATGTCTGCCCAGCCCTCCCCGGACTTTGAAGCCAGTTCTGGGGAGGGCAGGAACATCGGTCTTCTAGGCTTCTCCAAGAACCTCGAGGAAGAAGGGGTGCATTTGGCATTTTAAAGAAGAGCAGGATTGTCTTGCCTGTAAAAAGGAGTAGGCTTTCTACCTACCACTTAAGAGTATTTTCCTGACTCGTGGTGCATTTCCAACTGAGTTGACTGTTGTCTGTGATGAACTTAATTGAGTTTTAGGTTAATTTTTTCCCTACATGTATACATCCAGTCATCCATAGCCTACTCTCAAATATCCCAAAACAAAAACAAACAAAAATCCCCAGTGCATTGGGGCTCTGTAGTCTTTGAAGCACAGAATGTCAATTTCTTTGGTTAGTTGTCTACAAGGAGCCATCCCCACCTGGCCCCCAGTCTGTGTGCTGAACCCCAGCCAACATGGCCCTTCCACTTCTCAGGATCCCCACAGGAAGGCAGCCCTTGCCCAGGTTGATACCTGGCCCCAGCCATGGGTCTGGCCACATGTCCTGGTCACCCAAGGATCTGGTCAGTGATGCAGGTTCAGGGCCACCTCAGACCTAAGCAGAACATGGCAGGGTGGGGAGGGCTGGAATCTGTATTTAGAATAAACAATTCTGATGCCGCCAGCTGGGTCCTGGTGCCCTTGACATCAGGGACTGGTTGCTAAGGGCCCCACTTTAGTTGGGCATGCCGAGTCCTGGGGGCGGGGGGCAGGGATCAGGCTGCGCTGTTGCAGGAAGCACCCTTGTCTCCACCCAAGAGCTCCTGTGCCTGTCCTTGTGGCACCCTGTATGTCCCTGGTGGCGTTCACCCTGCAGGCGAGTGACCTGTGTCACAGAGTCTGTGGGCACGAGGCTGACTGTGGTACTACTTGTTCTTGCAGGGCAGTTTTGTGGAAGTGTTTTCTGGTGGTGGGAGGGTGAGGGAGTGGAGATGGGGCCTGTTGGGCAACTGTCCCTTCCATGGCTAGTTTTGAGGTCAGATGGCCAGCCTCTCCCAGCGGGGCGCTCACGCTGTCCCCTCCCTCCTGGGAAGGCAGGAGTGGGCGAGCAAACGGTGGGTCTAGACAGGCCTGTGGGTCCCATACCTGGGGAGGGATGGCTGAGCAGTCACAGCATCCTCTTCCAGAGGGTGTGGCCCCCTGTCCCTTCTGGGGACCACTTTTTCAGAGCATGACACACCAGCAGTCGTGTCCCCATGGCTCTTCAAGAAGATGGCAGGAGCTGGTCCCATTGGCCGCTGGAGATGGGCTGTCTCATCTGTCCGGTGGCCTTGTTCTGACCCGGGGCCCTGCTCCTTCTGGCCCTCCTCACCCTGGGAGTGGGAGGTGAACAGGGGCTGGGATGGAAGCACCCCGTGAGCCTCAGGTCCCGCCCTGCATGTCAGCTAGCACCCCGTTCCCCACCATTCAGCCATGCTTTGGGGGCAGGGCATGTGGAGGAGTAAGGGTCAGCTGGATTGCCACCGGGGTTCAAAAGCAAGTAGCACATGTGAGCCAGGCCCTCAGGATCCTCCTTTTCGTAGGACTCTGAGGGACTTTGGGGGATGGACACAGATAAAAAGCAGTGTCCCCCCCCTTCCCTCTGTAGGTCACAGTTGTTCCTCAGAGGTGGTGTAGCCCAAGCTTTGTTATAGCCCCAGGAGGCCAAAGCTTGGGTCAGGGTGGGTCAGGGTGGGTGGCGGGAATGCTGGGCGCTGTGGGCTCAGGGGTCTGTCCACTCCGGCCTGCCTCAGCGCTGAGCAGGCTGAGCATGGGGGCTGTCTCAGATGTTAGAGAATGAGCATGGAGCCTTCCTTGGGCTTTGTGTATTCCCCGCAGTTGGATCATGCCCCACACTGCCTGCCCTTTCTTCTCTTCTTCCCAAATGTGGCCCTTTGTGGTCAAGCCCGTCTCCTGGGTTGGCTCTGGTGGGTGGAAGGAATGTGGACTGTGGCATCTGTGTCCTTGGGGCAGATCCCGGCCTTGGCCATTGCTCTGTCACCCTCGGGCAAGTCACATGACCTTTGTTGAACTCCTGTTTCCTTAGCATGAAGTAGAAGAATCAATACCCAACTGAGAGGCGATGAGGTGAATGTTTGGGGTGGTTCCAGGCAGAATCCTGGGACTTAGAAGACACTTTAAAAATCATCAATTTCTTTCAAAAATTCCCCTCTGACTCTTTTGTTTGTTTTTGAAAGCTGACAGCCGGATTGTTGTCTAAACTACATCTGGCATTGGCGGTGGGCCTGTGCTTGGACTAGCAAAATGATGTGAGGGAAACAACTTGGAGGTTTCTGGAAGCCGTGCGTGAGCCTCACCTTTGCTCCTCTCTAGGGAACAGGCTTGGGGCACATGCTTCCCACTAAACCTGCCGGCTCACCACCCTGTCTCCCTGCAGGCCCTGCTCCTCGGAAGATGCACTATTACAGGTACTCGAACGCCGAGGTCAGCTGCTGGTACAAGTACCTCCTTTTCAGCTACAACATCGTCTTCTGGGTAAGTAAGTGCAGGAGAACGGCCACTTTCCCCGTGCTGTGCTTCATGGGGGAATCTTGATTCCGCACTCGCTTGTGATCGCCAGGCCCCGGCGAGTCTCTGGAACTGTGATGAGTGCTGGAATGGGCAAATCAAGAAATCAAGGTGACTGCAAGCTGGATTACGGCCCTGACCCCGCCTTGGAGGTTCAGGAAGGCCTGGGGCTCTGGCCTGGTTGACTCTGTCTCCCCTCATTTCTGCCCCCAGAGGGCCTAATGAGATGACGGCAGTGTGGTTCTTCATGCGCATTGGCCTGCCTAGTGTTTGTGGGCCACCAGGAGCAGCATTAGCCTGCTGAGCACTGGGCGGGAAGAAGCCCACTGGCGGGGGTGGTCAGTGAAGAAGCTGTTGAGGAGACTCGATTGAGACCTGAGTATTAATGGTTATCTTTTTTTTTTTTGGTAATGGGGACTTTCTAAGTTGTCCAGGCTAGCCTCAAACTCACCATTCTTCTTCAGCTTGCGAGGTAGCTGGGACTGCAGATATGTGCCTGGCTCTGAGTACTAAGGAAGGAGCAGCCAAGCGGGGGGTCTGGGGAAGAACGTTCCAGGCAGAGAGACTAGCAGTTACTAAGGTCCCGAGGCAGGGATGAGCATGACCGTGTGCAAAGGTTAAAAGAAGGCATACGGCTGGAGCTGAGTGAGGTCAAGGGAGGACACAGGTAAGGACAGAGGTCTGCGGGAGCCACGTCATGAAGGACTATACAGGTCTCAGGAGGTAGTTGCAATTATTTTCCTCTCCTTTAAGTAACTCTTGGAAGGTTATACGTTGGACGGTGTGATCTGATTTTGGAGTGACTGCAGAGCGAGGGAGAAGGATGGCTGTGCCATTTTCTCAAGTGGGATTTTTGGGGCAAATGGTGAGTTTGAGTTGTCTCCTGGCCAGCTTTATGGGAGTGTCAGTTTCTCTGTCAGTGACCATCGTGCAGATGAAATCTCAGTCCCCTTGGAGGAAGGGGTGGGCTGGTGAGAACAGCAGGGCAAGGGTGTCGACTGAGAGGAGGGGAGGTCTTAGTGTGGAGCCCTGGGTGCTGGAGCTGGGTAGGGGAGGGAAGCCTGCTCAAAGTTGGCCGGGATGGGTGGCCCAAGGCACAAGGGAGAGCAGGAGGTTTCGTGTTGTGGAAGCCTTTCCAGTGGGAAGGAGCAGTCGGCTGTGCCACAGCGAGGTGTCCACGGCGAGGACGGAATGCTGGCAAAGGACTGACCAAGGTGGGCGTTGTGGATGACCCTGACTGACTGGGGCACTCTAGGCTGATGACTGGGCGGGGGTGATGGAGCGCAGCGGGAGGGGGCCAAGGAGCCAACAGAAAGGGAAGAGGGAAATGGTGACTCAACAGTTCTTTCCAGGACTCTTGCCTTTAAGAGGAGAAGAATTGGGCACTGGCTGGAGGTGGTCAGAGTTGAAGGAAGTCTCTTACGGGTGTCTTACAACGAGATCTGTCCAGGGAGAGGCGGACACTGACCCTGTGAAGGACACCGAGGGGACACGACAGACACAGGCTTTGAACCATGAGCCTCTGAGTGGTTTCAGTCATTAGCATCTCTGTAGTGTACACCTTGAGCGTCCTCCAGAGGCCCGCGTGCTAGAAGCTTGGTCCCCACACAGTGGCACCTGTCGGAAGGCCTTAGATGACTGGGGGTGCCCTCGAAGGAGACGATGGGGCCTTGGTCTCTCCCTCTTTCTTTTGCATCCTGGCTATGAGGTGAATGGTTTGGCCACGTGCTGCCACCATGCTGTCTCACCACAGGCCCCAAGACAATGGGCTAATGAATCATGGACGGAAACTTCCCAAGCTGGGAGACAAAATAAGCCTTTTCTCTGTATAAGCTGCTTATCCCAGGAATTTGTTTCAGTAATGGAGAGCTGACTCACAGTGTCTATAGGGCAGATGGAGTGGGAGGTTAGAAGGAGAGGTGGCGACGCCACAGTTTGCCTCTGCTGCAGACTTGGTGGTTCCATGTGGACGGGGACTCTTGAGAACAAGGTGGACTTGCTTACCAAGACTTCCCACCTCTTCAACCTTGATGTTACCGGGTCATCCCTGGCGATTTATCTTGGTGTGTTTGGGGGTTTTCTGTCCTAGAGAGAAAGAGTGGAATTTACCCAGGTGATTTCGTGTGCTCAGACAACCCTTGCTAACGGCCTCCTCACTGCCCCTGAAGTAGGGCACTGCTGGACATCGTTCCTGTGGGTCCCTCCGAGTGGGAGGACTGCCTCATCCTCTCCTGTGTGGCTTCCCAGACCCGCGCTGCTCCCTGTCTGGAGGGGAGCTCTCTGGACCCACCTGTTGTGTGCCCCTCCCCCGAGACAGGTGTCTGGCACAGCCCCCTGGGAAGCTCACAGAGCACGGGAGGATGCCAGGCTGCTCTGGGCACCTGGGCACCGGTCTGGACTCTCCTGAACGTTGAGAAGCCTGGTGGAACGGCACTCAGCTGCCTGCTGTCTGCCTCATAAGGTTGCTGTTGCTGAAAATGTATAAGATGGCATGCCAAACCCTCATTACCTCTGCAGTTCCCTCTTTTGAAAGGGAGAAAATACAAAAGTAGAAAATAGAATGAGGCTTACGGTTGCCATCATCTGGCTTCAAAAATTATCCACTTGTTGCTGGTCTTTTTTCATTTGCACCCCCTGCCCCCGATTTGGATTATTTTGAAGCAAAGCCGGGATAGGTCATTTTGCACGGAGTTGGTATTTGTTTTGTTTTGATGAATTAAAGGTGAGTGGCAAGGAGGAGAAAGATTTCTCAGCAGTTGAATTTGAATGTGCTGAAACAGAAGATGACCTGTTTGTTGTTTCTGTGGCCAGTTCTAGGTGGTGTGACAAACACAAGATTTCATTTAGCAGTTTGCCCCCATTCAGCATTGTTTTCACAATAACTTTCTTTATAGATACATACCTGTAGCACTCTTAACACTTTCTGCTAGCTCTTTCTGACTTTGGGGCTGAGATTTCCCAGGGATCATTGATGCCTGCATGGGGTGAGAAACACAGATGCTGCTGATGTCTCTGTTCTGAATCTCAGGATTTACAGAGTGAGAATGTATTGCGATAACTCCGGCGGACGATCTACTCCATGGTTTCTGCCACGGAAGGTTGCTGTACCAAGCAGCTTCCTGACAAATACTCTGTGGATCCAGCCACAGACGGTCGCTGCTCAGACAGCTTCCTGAAGTCTGTGGATCCTGCCACAGACGGCAGCTTCCTAACAATGGTCTTCTCGCACGAAACAACACGAAGTCTGATATAGTAATTTGCAAAATAGTTATATTTAATAATCGGGGGGTCGGGGAGGAGATAGAGATGGCAAGTTCTCCCGGAGCTCTATAGCCAGGGCCTTATTTTTATAGGAATTTTAAAAGTTAATCAAACACAGAAATCAGCAATTATCTCAGGTCACAATAAAGAAGGTCAGCGAGGCAAACGTGATAAACTTAGGGGAAGGAGGGATTAACCATTTCTGGGTGGAGACATCAAAGACCGCACCTTGAAGATTATACCAGGTCCCTTGGAATGTGTCTGTTTGCCGACAGATCCCACCCAGCCAAATACCATGTATCCAAACTGGGCTGGTCCAAGATGATAATCTCAGTGTGCCTCTAAGACAGGTCTCAGCCCTCAACAAGAATGAAGCAGGGCATCCTCAGGTTCTTATCACAGAGATGTTAGGGAGAAATTGCTTCAGGCCAACATAGCTTTTTTTTTTTTTTAATTATTTTTGGCAGTATTGAGGATTGAACCCAGGGGTGCGCCATGACTGAGCCGCACTTTTTGTGCTTTATTTTGAAATAGAGTCTTGTTAAGAGACTGGCTCTGAACTTTCAATCCTCCTGTCTCCCGAGTCACTGGGATTACAGGCGTGTGCCACTGCACCAGGTCCAACATACCATTTTGAGAGTACTAGCACTTTTTACTTTTTAAATCACTTCTTGGTCATGTTAGACCTGCTTTTAGTGCAAAATCTCGCTTCCACTCAGGGAAGTGCAAATCAAAACCAGAATGAAGTAGATAGCACTTCACGTTCATTAGGATGTCTATTTTAAAAAAAAGAACAGAAAATAAATGCTGGCAAAGATGTGGAGAAATTGGTGCCCTCGTACACTGCCGGCAGGAATGTAAAACGATACAACTGTGATGTATGGCGGCTCCTACAGAAGTTAAAAATAGAGTCACCATGTGATCTAACAATTCACTTCTGGGTATAGACCCGAAAGAATTGAAAGCAAGATGTCAAAGAGATATGTGTACACCCACGTTCATAGCATTATTATTCACAATAATCAAAGATGGAAACAACCCATGAGACCTTTGGCGATGGAATGGATAAATAAAATGTGGTGTATACGTGTCATAGAGTCTTACTTATCCTAAAAAGGAAGGCCATTAGCACATGCACCACAACATGGACCAACCATGAGTATATTATACTAACTGAAATAATCTAGAAGCAAAAAAGTCAAGGTTGTCCAATTCTACTTATAACACAAACATTGTATGATTCCACTTGTATTACCTAGAACAGTCAAAAATGGTAGAGATGGAAAGTCTGTGATTGCCAGGAATGTTGGTGGCCAAGGGACGGGGAGGAGGGGATGGGGAGTGTCTTAGTCTAGTTGTAATTTATGAGCAATAGAAGTTTATTTGGCATATGGCTGTGGAAGTCGAGAAGTCCAAGATCAGGGAGCCACATCTGGTCAGGGCCAGCTTGCCTCTCTCCAGCATGTAGGAAGACATGACACGGGGTGAGGGGGTGAGCTTGCTTTTCTAACAAACTCACTCTGGTGATAATGACATTGACCTGATTACCTCTTAACTGTCTTACCTCTCAACGTTGTTGCATTGGGGATTGTTTCCAGCACACAACTTTCAGGGAACACATTCAAACCATAGCAGGGAGTTATTGTTTAATGGGCACAAGAGTTTCAGTTTTGCAAAATGAAAAGAGTTCCATGGATGGATGGTGGTGATGGTTGCACAGTACCATGAATGCTCATTTGTTTATTTGGTTTGGTTTGGTACTGGGAGTTGAACCCAGGGGCATTCTACCTCTGAGCTACACCCCCAGACCATTTTAGTTTTTTTAATTATTTTTTTTATTTTGAAACAGGGTCTCACTAAGTTGCTGAGGCTGGCCTTGAATCTGAGATTCTCCTTCTTCAGCCTCCCAAGTACTAGAATTACAGATGTGTACCTGCTTCTGTGAATGCTCTTAATGCCACTGAGCTGTACACTTAAAATGGTTAAAGTAAACTTTGTCTTGTGTATTCAATCATAATTAATATTGAAAAACAAAACAAAACTGTCAACCAGGCATGGTGGTGCATGCCTGTAATCCCAGTACTTGGGAGGCTGAGACAGGAGGGTCACAGGTTCGCAGCCAGCCTCAGCAACTTAGTGAGGCCCTCCACAACTTAGTGAGACCCTGTATGAAAATAAGAAATAAAATAGGGCTAGGGGTATAGCTCAGAGGTAGAATGCCCCTGGGTTCAATCCCCAGTAACACACACACACACACACGCCACACACACGCACACACCACACACACGCCTGTCACTTTGGCTTTCAGAGGAAGGGAAGTGGGAGAGGAGTATGCTGCAGGAGCCATGCGAGACCTCTGTCTTTGTTCATTCACACCCAACATGGCTCCACAATTTGGTTTTGCTGAGTGAATTCTTCAGTGGAATGTTTCACTTGGTGTCTGCAACTCCAGGATTGCTTTCCACAACAAGCATTGATTTTAATCTGCAGAAATTCAGACAAAGCCCTTTCTGGATCTTTTTCAGAGATGGATTCAAAGAGAAGAGCCTGTCTGGTCTAAACACAGACAGTAGGGCTGTATCCCACAGAAAGATGCATCCTCTGCCTGTCTAGTTTGTAAAGCTTTCTCAGGTGCTGTTTGGGCACAGGTGTTCTTAGTGACTTGGGCAAGTCTGAGCTGCAGCCCCCCTCCTTGTACAATCTGTGCAGCCTGTTTCTGGGTGAGATGGAAGCTGTGGACATTCATACTTTGTGACCAGTATGGGTTGGGGCCCCTCCTTCAGAATGAGGAATTCTTCCTGTGAGTGGTGTGAGCATGTATTTATGGTCCAAATCAGGAAACTCCTTTTTTTTTTTTTTTTTTGTGGTACCGGGGGTGGAGCCCAGGGGCCTTCTACCTCCGGGCTCTACCCCCAGCCCTATTTTTTATTTGGAAACAGGGTCTTGCTGAGCTTATGAGAGCCTCACTAAGTTGCTGAGGCTGACTTCAACCTGCCAAATCAGGAAACTTTTCAGAGTGAGAGGGAGATGTCGAGAGTCTTGTCAGAACAACTGGTGTACCCCGGGCCTGTCCTCTACCTAAGAGAGGGAAGGCGAGGCGGGCGGAAGGCTCAGCCCCCTTCCTCTCCTCTGTGTGGCATCTTGGTGGGTGGCATCCTGTAGTCTACCTCTGACCTTTGCTGTTCTCCTCTTTATAGAGGATGCACCGCCTCCCAGGGTGCTCAGCTGCTCCAGGACTCCTCTAACTGATGGGGAATTTCTCCTTTTGAGCTGAGCTCTCTCCATGAGCTATCAGACCCGAGGCTTCATCCCCAGGTCGGAGTGCAGGTGGTTTCTCTGCTTCCACCTCTTGTTAATTAATGCGGTGGAAAGGGAAAAGCCCAGTGTTTTAATAATGGTATGGTGTATTTTTGTTTTTCACTGCTGAGAAGATGTGGTACCTTTTTATCTTGAAGTATTGTTTAATAAGCTTTTATTATTGAATGGATATTCAAGAAAGCTGAACAAGGATTTGGGATGGCTGCATTCCCTGTCCCGAGCCTGTCTGCAGGCACGCATGCCTCATGTCCTCGTGGGCACCGTCCGTGCGTGTTCTTGAGGTCTGCCTTTCCCATCGGCACCACCTTATATAGAACACTCCAAGTTGCCACACATTATTACAGATTGTTTGTATGTATGTATGTATGTATTTTATTAATTTTTTTGTGGTACTAGGGATTGAACCAAGAGGCATTGTATCTCCAAGCTACACTCCAGCCCTATTTTTTTATTTTTATTTTTGAAACAGAGTCTTGCTAGGTGGATGAGAGTATCACTACTTGCTGAGGCTGTCCTTGAACTTGGAATCCTCCTGTCTCAGTCTCCCAAGTATTGGATTACAAGTATGTACCACCACACCCGGCTCCAGATTGTATTTTTTTGTGTGTGTGGTACTGGGGTATTTTGTGGTACTGAACCCAGGGACATTCTACCTCCAAGCTACACCCCCAGCCCTATTTTATTTTTATTTTGAAATAAAAATGAGAGTCCCACTACTTTCTGAGGCTGTCCTCGAACCTGCAATCCTACTGTCTCAGCCTCCCAAGTACTGGGATTACAAACGTGCACCACCATGCCCAGCTTGAATTTTTAAAAAGAAGTTCTCATATTTAGTTGTTTTCAGCTTCTAGCCGAGATAAGTTTTGTGTAGTACAGACTCTTCCCTTTGGGGAAGGAGGGGAAGTCATTTGCTGGGACAGATTCCCAGGAGTGAGATTAAGTGGGCCAGAGGGTGTATACATTGATTTGACCTGCCTGACATACTTATAGCGTCAGAATGACTTCTCCGGAAGGGCTGCTCTGATTCATAGGAAATGGACCGCCTTGTCTTTTGGCACAAGTAGGCTTGTGTGTTTTCACACTGAGTCTTGGCAGGGCAGAGGGCCGGGACCGCCCAGTCTCCACGAGGCCTGGGGGCTAGCCCTGCTCTCCCCACGGTGGCGCGAGTGGGTCAGGACCACCAGGCGGTTCCTCAGGAAGGGCGTCCAAG
The DNA here is from genome assembly GCA_004027185.1 of Glis glis. NCBI lineage: Eukaryota > Metazoa > Chordata > Mammalia > Rodentia > Gliridae > Glis > Glis glis. The sequence continues at coordinate 25,947 of PVJS01006887.1, forward strand.
GTGTGTTGAGGTCATTGCCTGTGCATTTGATGAGGGGGCACCGAAGAGGGTGCTTTCAAGGCCAAGCAAGGGTGTGTGTGTGTGTGTGTGTGTGTGCGCGCGTGCGTGCGCGCACAGTCTGATGATGAGGGCTCTGTGTGCCACATAGCCCACCATCACCACAGTGAGCACCATGAGGTCAGAAAACATCTCCCTGCTCCAGAAGCTTCCCTGTACCTCCCTAGCCCCTCCCTTCTGTACCCCTCCCCCTTGACCATTGATCCGCCCTCCCCTCCCTGTAAATTAGACTCTTGTGTCTGGCTTCTTAGTTAGGTGATGTTTTCTGTATTGTTTTTGTGTTTTTTATTCCATTGAACCCAGGGGCGTTCTACCTCTGAGCTACATCCCCAGCCCCATTTTTTATTCTTTATTTTGAAACAGGGTCTCACTAAGTTGCAGAGGGTCTCACTAAGTAGCTGAGGCTGGCCGCAAACCTGCAATCCTCCTGTCTCAGCCTCCCAAGTACTGGGATTACAAGGATGCGCCACCATGCCCTGCTAATTCCATTGATTTTTAAAACTTATTTAATTGATTGGTTGATTAATTGATGTACTGGGAATGGAATCCAGAGTCATTCTACCTATGAGCTACACTCTTAGTCCTGTTTTATTTTTTATTTTGAAATAGGGTCTCCTTAAGTTGCTGAGAACCTTGCTAAAGTCACAGAGGCTGTCCTTGAACCTTCAATCCTCCTTTCTCAGCCACCCAAATACTAGGGTGACAGTTGTGCACCATCATGCCCAATTTAATTTTATTTTTTAAGATTGTTGGAGCCAGGGGCATTCTACCTCCCAGCTACACCCCCAGCCTTTTTTTTTTTTTTTAATTTTGAAACAAGATCTCGCTAAGTTACTGAGGCTGTCCTCTAACCTGTGATCCTCCTGTCTCAGCCTCCCAAGTACTGGGGATTACAAGCATGCACCACCACACCAGCCCCATTGTAACCACTTTTCAGTGTGCAGTTTGTTTACCTTAAGTGCATTCACATTCTTGTACAACAATCGCCACCATCTGTCTCCAGTTTATTTCATTGATTGCTGTTTTTCTTTTCCCCCTTCTACTTTGGAATTATTTTGATTTTTTAAAATTTTAGCTTCTGGAAGTAGAAGATTGGATCGCTAATTTTTGGATTTCTCTTCTTTCTTGGTATAAGTATTTGAAACTATGCATTTTATTTATTTATTTTTAATTTTATTTATTTTTTTGCGGAACTGGGGATTGAACCCAGGGGCATTCTACCTCCAGGCTACACCCCCAGTCCTATTTTAAATTGTTTATTTTGAAACAGGGTCTCACTAGGTTGCTGAGGGCCTCACTAAGTAGCTGAGGCTGGTTGCAAACCTGCAATCCTCCTGTCTCAGTCTCCCAAGTACTGGGATTACAAGTGTGTGCATACCACGCCCGGCTGGAACTATACATTTTATGTATCCCACAATTTGATATGTTTTTACTTCATTTGGTTAAAATATTTTGCGTGTGCATACTGCATATATAATTTGTCTTCCCCTACCCTGAAGCTGACTTCCAGAGTTTCTCTTTTTTACTGGCGATGTATGCAGGTGTAGTTTTCTTCGTACTTAATCTATTTGGGGGTTTATTGGACCTTTGATGTTTCTTGGTTTGTAGTTTTGTGTTTTTTTTTTTAATTTTTTTTTGAGGTACCGGGGATTGAACACAGGGGCGTTCTACCTCCGCGCTACGCCCCCGGCCCTATTTTTTTTTTATGCTTTATTTTTGAAACCGGGTCTCACGAAGTTGCGGAGGGCCTCACTAGGTAGAGAGAGAGAGAGACAGAGACAGAGACAGAGACAGAGAGGGAGAGATAGATCGATTGCATGCGTGTGCACGCATGCACGCTAAGGCTGGCCGTGAACCCGGATCCTCCGGTCTCCGCCTCCCAAAGTACTGGGATTACAAGCGTGCGCCACCACGCCCGGCTTGGTTTGTAGTTTTTATCAACTCTTGGAATATTTTGATTTTTTTTTTCAATTAGACACCTCCCCCCTTCTGCAGGTCACTGAGACACTGTCAGGTTTTTGTTTTGTTGTTTTTCCCTCTCTCCTTTAGTTTCCGTTGCTTTGTCTTCAAGTTTACTGATCTTTTCTAGGGTCTAATTGGTCGTTAAATGCATCTAGTGAATTCTTCATTTTTCTCTTTTCTTTTTTTTTTTTTTGGTACTGAGAATTGAACCCAGGAGCATTCTAACTCTTAGGTACACTTCCAGCCCTTTTTATTTTTATTTTGAAACAGGGTCTCACTACATTGCTGAGGCTGGCCTTGAACCTGTGATCCTCCTGTCTCAGCCTTCCAAGTACTGGCTTTATGGGCATGTGCCACCATGTCTGGGTGAATTCCTTTTTTTTTTTTTGTGGTGCTGGGAATTGAACCCAGGGTCATTCTACCTCTGAGCGACACCCCCAGTCCTGTTATTTTATTTGGAAACAGGGTCTTGCTAATTTGCTAAGGCTGTCATCGAACCTGTGATCCTCCTGTCTCAGTCTCCTCAGTGCTGGGATTACAGGTGTGTGCCACCACTTCTATTTTTACTACTAGTTCCTTTTGGGTTTTTAAAAAACATCTTCTGTTTCTCTCCTCATCATATTTATATTTTTCTTTTTTTTTTTGCGGTACCGGGGATTGAACCCAGGGGTGTTCTACCTCCGTGCTACACCCCCAGCCCTATTTTTTTATACTTTATTTTGAAACCGGGTCTCACCAAGTTGCGGAGGGCCTCACTAAGTAGAGAGAGAGAGAGAGAGAGAGTGAGAGCTGAGGCTGGCCATGAACCCAGATCCTCCAGTCTCTGCCTCCCAAAGTACTGGGATTACAAGTGTGCGCCACCACGCCCGGCTTATATTTATATTTTTCTTGAAATATCTGTTTTAACTTTTTGTCTTGCTAATTCTGTCTTCTTTGTCATTCCTGTGTGTCCTATATACTGATTTTCCCCCTTGTTGTAGGTCACATTTTTTTTCTTTCTACCTAGTAGCTTTTGATTGGATGCTGGTATTGTTTTTCCTAAATACTGAGTAGGGAATATTCTTCCCTAGCAGTTTGAGGTTTTTTGTGTCTGACATCTTTTGTTAAATATGAGGTTCATTCGTGCTGTCAGTATGTAGCTGTAGACCTTTCATTCTTATTGTTGTGTAATGTTTCGTTGTGGGAGCATACCATTTGGGTTATTTAGTTTTAAGCTATTAAGATCTGTTAGTAGACCAGTATATGGGGTATCTGAGGGTTCTTGTGGCTGAGCTAAAGGAAATCCTGTCTTCCGTCTCTAGGTCCAGATGGCTTCAGTGTGATAGTTCAGTGCTGGGCTTGGCCGACTGTGACTTGCAGGTCAGACCTGGTCTTCCGCCTGCTTTGCGCACGTGGTCTTATTGCAGCACAGCCACACCCTTCACTTGCGTGCTGTCTGTGGCTGCTTTCCCACTGTTACAGCCGAGGTCACCCAGCACGGGAAGCGGGTGTTTACTGGTGAACCCTGGTGAGAGTCTTTGGGTTCTACCCCATTAATCACTGGAACTGTGTCTGTGGTGGTGCAACTGGGTGGGGGTTTCCTCTTTCCCTTGCCTGGGGTTCTGCTGAAGCCTTCCTGAGTCCTGGGTGGGGCGGAGTGGGCTCAGCTCTGCGTTATCAGCCAGCACAGAGACAGCTGTGGACCCCCCCCCCCCGCCCTCAGCAGCTTGTCCTTGTCTGTCTGTTCCTGTCCCTGCTCGTCAGGCCCCTCGAGCTGGATTGCTGCTGTGCTGGGAAGGGCAAGCGAGTGGCTTATTCTCAGAGCTGCCCTTCCGGCAGGAGGAAAAGCTGGTGTGTGATAGCTTTGTGACCCAGGGCAAGACAGCTTCTTCCTTGGGCCCTACTTCCTCTGCATTGAGGAAGCTGAGAGGTGGCTTGGTTCAGACTTGTCTATGACGGGACTGCTTTGACAGAGTCCCCTGGTCTGTTCAGAGTGCGGCGTGGCCCCTATCTTGAGGGGCAAGGCCTCCTCACACTGATAGAGACCCTGCGACGACTTAGCCTGGGCTTTCAGGGTGAGGTTGGGTCTGGGGTCTGTGCCCTCTGGCGGCCTTTCTGGCCTCCAGTTCAGTTGACTCGTTCACATTTCAAATGGCCACAAGTATCTCTGGTGTCCTTGGAACTGACCAGGCCTGGACTTGGGCTTTCCCAGGTGGGATTTAGGATGGCGAGGCTTAGCAGCACCGCGGCCCTTTGCTCGCTTTGTAGGTTGGTAAACTGAGCCCCCAGGGCCAGGTGGCTCCTGAAGGCCACAGTGGTGTCGGAGCAGAGCCAGGCTCAGTTCTAGCTTCCTCTGCTCCCTGCCTGATTTCTTCCACCATCCTTTCCCGCCTCACTGGAAAAGTTCCCAGAAGACCTTGTTCCCTGAGCTCTGCACCCCTGTTGTCTCCAGAAGCTCAGTGAGCAGGCACCTCTGGAGAGGAGGACCTCGTCCTAGGACAGAGACTGGTGCTGGGGACCACGGGGTGGACGCAGAGTGTCTTCATACAGCAGGTGCTGTGCTGTCGCCCTGAAGGGCCTTCCATGCCTCTGCTCTGCAAGTTGGGTGGTCGGCCAAGCTCTGTGCCCGAGGGTAAGCATGCCACATGGGATTCTTTTCTAGTCCTTATAACCTTTTTATGACCAAGGAAGGGTCATCTCTGTTGTACTGAGGAAAACATAGACTCAGAGAAGGTCTTGGACTTGTACAAGGTTCCCTTGCTAGGACATAGCAGGGTGAAGACTGGACGTGGACCCAGGGCCCACTCACCTGTGCTGTGGGTTTGGCACTGCTCTGAGCTATGTCTTTCAGTAGCTTGCTCCTGGGTTTCCTGCTGTTATCTCCAAGACCCCATAGCAGGCCCTCGGGGAAGGGGTTCTGCGAATGTCAGCCTGAGCCAGCGAGGGAATTTTGTGCAAGAGCCCAAGGCCAGCAGGGCAGAGCCTGGAGGCACTGCCTCGCGCTGTGGCTCACCTTGCTGGTGGTGTTCCGTGGTGCTTTCACATGTGGAGTCTTGCAAGGGGCTGTGGCTGTTACATCCTGGGAGAGACCGCTTTTGACCTTGGAGTGGGAGTTCTCTCCTTCAGTCCAGCAGGGCTAGCCAGATGTGTATACTGCTGCTGGGACTTGGCCCGGCTTGGATGAAATGCCACAGGCTTGCTCCTGGGGTGAGGGGATTCCTTGTAGCTTCTAGGACAAGGCTGGGCTGGAGTGGCCTGGAATGCCCCCAGGTTGCTTCTTTTGTAGGGACCTTTGCCTGAGATGGAAAGGTCAATTTTGAATTTTACTAGGACCCTCAAAGAGGCCCCTCTCCATTGCCCATCTGCCCTGGTTGTAATATGGCCTCCTCACCTCCTGGCAACGTGGATCTTTGACTTTAGAGTTCACAGCCCAGAAGCCTTTCTGTGGAACATGGACCACGGGGCTCCTGTGTGGATGTCCTGGTGGACAGCTTGGCTGGCTCTTCCTGGCCTTGGTGGCTACCCTGCAAATGCCAAGATCACCTGCTGTCAGGGTCAGAGACATCCAGATTTGGCTTTTAAGTCTGTCCCTAGCCAGCTCTGTGGCCTTGGACAAATGACCAAGTTGCTCTACATCTCAGCTTTCCATGCAAAAAACGAGAGTAATAGGACCAGCATCTTGGGGTATGTGGAAGGGCCTCTTTTGGAGTATTAAGTGTTTGCACTGTGTGTAGCACCCAGGAAAGGGTGGTGCTGGCCCTGCTGTCCACGGCAGTATTTGTACCTGATGGCCCAAGCAGACAGAAGGCTGGTCTCGCTTTGGGCCTGGCTGGAGTTGAGGCCCCTTCGTCAGGAGGGAATTCAATTGGGTCATAGAAGAGGGACAAAGAAGGTCACCGTTAGGGTGAGGCTGGAGGGCCCCCAGCAGAGCTGTCAGTCCACATGGAGTGAGGAAGTACAGCCCATTGTAGCCCCACAGCCAGCCTGCTGCAGAGTTCCAGGGCGGCGCTACCGCGGTGGTGCCGCAGTGCCCTGCTCCTTTGTGGGCTGTTCCGTGAGCGCCCAGGCAGGTCACTTCCCCTGTCTGGTCCTCACTCCCTCGGTTTCTTTGTCTCTAAAGTGATGATTGGTCCCCAAAGTTCCTGCTTTGGCCTGTGTTCATGGAATCCATGATCTGACATATGACCCCTAAGTTCCTCTCTTTCTGGTGTTTGTTAACTTTAGTTCTTCCTTTAAAACAAAATGGGAAGAAACCATGAGCCTCACTGTGAGAGAAAGAGAACTGTGCTGCAGTGGTGGGGAGCTGGCTTCCCCACCGAATAGCTTGGGCTTTCCTTGGGGCCTTGGGAAACAGCGAGTGTGCTTGTGGGGTGACGGGGACAGGCATGAAGGGCAACACGCTCCGAGGCGGTCGGTGGACACTGGCTTCTGTTGCGATGGGTTGAGGATCTTTCTTGAGGACTTGGTGCTTGGCATGCTTTGGCAGTTCAACCTGCTTGCATCTGTTTAGCACCCTGGAAGAGAATTAAAACAGTGCCCCAGCGTGGACTCAACAAGACTCATAGGCATAGGAGGAACTGAGGCTGGTCTTCATGTGGGGAAAGCTGGATGTAGAAGGCGGTGAGCTGGCCGGGCGTGGTGGCGCACGCTTGTAATCCCAGTACTTTGGGAGGCGGAGACTGGAGGATCCAGGTTCGCGGCCAGCCTCAGCTCGCTCTCTCTCTCTCTCTCTCTCTCTCTCTACTTAGTGAGGCCCTCCGCAACTTCGTTGGACCCGGTTTCAAAATAAAGTATAAAAAATAGGGCCTGGGGTGTAGCGCGGAGGTAGAAGGCCCCTGCGTTCAATCCCTGGTACTGCAAAAAAAAAAAAAAAAAAAGAAGGCGGTGAGCTGTGATGTGCCAGGGGCGGGGGAGGAGCGGTTCTGCGTGGTTGCTGGCTGAATGTTTCCAAGCAGACTTCTCTCATCTGCCCACATGTTGCCGGTGGGTGGGTGGGCTGTTGTGGAAAGCAGTTGGGCGGGACCCCACATGTCTCTGGGGAATACTGGGTGGGGGTGCTGCTGGGAGTCTCCAGGCCCTGCTCTGATCCTAGACTGATGCCCCCGTGGAGGGCTTGGCCGTGGGCCTGGGCCAGGCTCAGCTCGCTCTTGCCCTCGAGTGGGCGAGACTCAGAAGTGTGCCTGGAAGGAGGGTAGGAAGGACCACAGGCTGGACCTCCTGACTTGCAGGCCTGGTGAGGCCTTCAGGCGGCCTGCTCTGCCTACTGCCACCTCCTTCTCCCCGCTGCTGGGATACAGCCCAGAACAGAACAGACCTCTCTGCACTTAGAAGGCGTAAAGGGGAGGATAGAGAGCAACATGGTCTAGAGTCTGCACCGTGAGGAAACTGGGCAGAAGGCGGTCACGGGAGCTGGGCCGGTCACGGGAGCTGGGCCAGGAGCAGTTCCACCTGGTATGGTGAAGGTGGCATCTCTTAGGAGGTGATGTTTTAGGAGACCTGGATGAAGTGAGGGAGGAAACTGGAGTGGATGAGGAGGAAGAGCAGTGTCAAGGCTGTGAGGCAGGGGTAAGTTTGGTGAGGTGGGGAGATGGAAGAGTGCTAGGCTGAAGGGGAGTGGCTTTCATTGGGCCTGCTGGAGATGGTGCAGGAGATGGTGCTGGAGATGGTGCAGGAGATGGTGCAGGAGATGGTGCTGGAGATGGTGCAGGAGATGGTGCTGGAGATGGTGCAGGAGACGGTGCAGGAGACGGTGCTGGAGACAATGCAGGAGACGGTGCTGGAGACAATGCAGGAGACGGTGCTGGAGACGGTGCTGGAGACGGTGCTGGAGACAGTGCTGCAGATGGTGCTGCAGATGGTGCTGCAGATGGTGCTGCAGATGGTGCAGGAGATGGTGCTGTAGCCTGGCTGTGCAGCCCCATGGGCCAGGGAGAGTCTGAACTTTGCTTCAGGTATGACGGGAAGTCCTTGGAGAGTTAAGAAGGAGAATCACCTGACAGTGCAGTTGTCCTTCAGTGTCCACCAGTTCCACATCTATAGATTCAATCAACTTTGGGTAGAAAATATTTGAAGAAACCTGTGTCTGTACTGACATGCAGACTTTTTTTCTTGTCATTATTCTCTAAACAATACAAGACAATGATTTGTATAGCATCTACATGTATTAGGCATTGTAAGTAATCTAGAGATGAGTTGAAAGTATACGGGAGGGTGTGCATTTTATATAAGAGACTTGGGCACCTGAGGATTTTGATATACACGGGGGTCCTGGAACCGGTCCCCCTTAGATATGGAAAGAGAGCTGTATTTTCAAAGGATCGATCACTCTAGTTGCTTGGAGGCCTGTGAGGAGGCCTCTTCAGGATCCAGACCTGAGAAAGGGGGTTGAGGACAGATGGGAGCAGAGAAGAAAATCCACTATGTACTTTGAAGGTAGAACCAGCAGAGGGCCCTAGTGGGTTGAATGTGGGGCCAGAGGGAAAGAGGATCACGCCGAGGTCTAGGTTTCCTCTTTAATAACTGAACTGATGGACAGTGGCGCCTTTTAATGGACTTGGGGGGGAGCAGGCCGGAGTGGGAGGCCCAGGCTCCATGGGGCATGTTAAGATTGTAATCTTCTTCAGCTGTCTCAGGGGGACAAGTCTAAGAGACAGCGGGGTGTGTGGCTTAGGGGAGCGGCTGGGGCTGGAGATCTGGATTTGCAAGTTGCAGTGCATAGATAGTAGTTAGAGTCATGAGATTACCTAGAGGGCTCTAGGGTCCATGAGGTTCACCCACGCTTGGTGGAGTCTGAAAGAGGAGAAGCAGCAGGCAGGGAGGAAGACAGCCCTGTGCCTTGGTGTCCCCAAAGCTGGGTGTGCTACTAAGGTGGTTGGAAGGAAGAGGAAATGACCAACTGTGCCCTGACCCCGATGAGGTCAGATGAGATAAGATCTCCAGCTCTGAGAGGAGGGAAGTAAGTATTGGGGGCCTTGAGGAGCAGTGGGGTGACCAGTCACCTGGGGTTGCTTCCCATGCCATTTGAGACCTGTGGGAGGGAGAGGAATGGCCATGCATCCCATCAAAAAAAATGAAGACCTTATCAGCTAGGGACTTGGGCGGGGTGGGGGTAGTAGAAGGGACGAAGGCAGAGCGCACCAGAGCCTGCTGGGCCGGTGCTGGCACTCAGGCCGCACGCCACGCGTGTGCGTTGAACCAGTGAGCGAGGAGCAAGTGAAGGAATGCATTGAGGCTTGGGGTGGAGCCCTGCTCAGGGATTCTGGTCCTGCCGGGCCTCCTCAGTTGGGGTTCACAGACCACTGTGGGAACCAACCATGGGAAGCTGTGAACCCTCTAATACCCATGCAAAATCCGGGGCCCGTGTGCATTTTCTGCGGTCGGTCTGTGACCCAGAAGAGGCTGCGCCCTTCCAGGGCTTTCTTTCCCTTTCCAGCCCCCCGGGTCTAGGATGGAATAGAATGGGCAGAAACAGCTGAAAACTTGAGAACACACTTTGGAAAGGTGAGAGTCGTAGAGAAACCTCGCCCTGTGATTCGTCACGAGGTACTGAAGGAAGGCCATGAGATGCCAGCTCGGTGTAAAGTACCTAACAGAAAAATAGGAGGCGACTTTATTTGCCGAGAGCATGATGTGTTTTAGTTTTCTATGGAAAATCCTTCCTGGTCTAGGGGCCCATGTGGTGCATTTGGCGGGCCCCTTTCCTGTAGCCCACAGGGCAGCCGAGCTGTAGTGGGTTCCTGCAGGTGGGAAGTTGGGGCTGGGGCTGCTTCTCTTCTGAGTGAGGTCATCCCTTAGCACAGGCTTATTTAATTCAGTAGCCACCCCAGTGCTCCCTGAGCACATGTGCGCCCGATGCTGCCACAGGGAGGAGGCTCAGCCCGGCCCGCGCGTGGCCTGGGGGTCTGCTTGTCTGTGGCTGGGCGTCTGGATCCAGGGCTGGAGGCCGAGTGCTCGGTGCTCAGCTTTGCTCCCTTGCCCTTGCCTTGCAGCTGGCGGGTTCAAGGTTGATCCTCGCCTGCCCTGGGGGCTCTGATGCACCTGGGCAGTGTCTTCTTGTACCCTGGAGAGTGCACCAAGTGTGATGGGGGGTGGGTATTGCAGAATGGAGCAGAAATGAGGCACAGCCTGATGTCCCCACTCCACATCTCTGCAGGACCCAGTCTGCTCTGGGATCTTTACTTCTTCTCTGGGTCGTGGGGCTATCTGGGGGCTGAAGGAGTTAGTCAAACATTTAGGGAAGGTAGGTGCTGGTTATCTGCAGAACTTCCACATCCCTTTCTTGGGGTAGAGTGCCCTGTCATCTGCAGGGCCCAGGGGCCATCTCGGACAGGACCCAGGAGCATCCCTGACCAGTACATGGACTTCACTCTAAGAAGCGTGTTCTTTTTGGGCTTGGTGACGCACACCTGTAATCCCGATACTTGAGAGGCTGAGACTGGAGGATCATAGGTTTGAGGACAGCCTCAGCAACTTAGCGAGGTTCTGTTTCAAAATAAAAAAAGGTCTGGGAGGGTAGCTTGGAGGTAGAATGTCCCTGGGTTCAACCCCCAGTACACACAAACAGACAAACAAATAAGCAAGCAAGCATGTTCCTGGTGCTGGTTGCCCACTAACTTCTCTCTTCCTCCCCCTGCTCCTCTGCAGTTGGCTGGAGTTGTCTTCCTTGGAGTTGGGCTCTGGGCATGGAGCGAAAAGGTAGGTGGAACCTATACCAGGACCCTGCGGGTCAGTTACCAGCCAGATCCATTCAGTTGAATTGTCCCCTCCTCCAGTCTGTTCCGCAGCAACAAGTGCCTGCTGTGCCTTGTAAGGGTTCACAGTTGTTAATCTGCAGCCCGAGGAGCCTGGCTGTCCCTGGGGTGGTGGGGTCAGGCTGCAGCAGCCAATGCAGGGCCAGTTAGGTTTGGGGTTTTTGAGCTCTGTGAGTGTGGAAAGACCTCTGTTCTCAGAAGCCCCAGGTGGCTTGTCTGCAGCTGTGCCAGGGCAGGGCAGGGCAGGCCTGGGGCTGCCTCCCAACCCTCTGTGCCTCTGCAGCAAGTGAGCTGGCCCCGGGCACACTCATGTTTGTTCCTGGTGTGCTTGCTTATCCCTTCCCACAGAAAGAAGCTTGGGAGCAGGCGTTATGTGCCCTTGGGTGCCCTGCGGGGCAGGGGTGGGTCTTTAGGCACACCTGTAGGCCTCCTTGGCCAGCCCGTGAGGAGGGAAGGACAAGGATGAGCCCCAGGGATTGGACTGTATGCAGGCAGGGTGCAGCCGTGCTGCTGTCACCTAGGGTGGGGTGGTGCTGGGGAGGCGCCAGGGCTGCAATCCTTCCCGTGTCACCGAGGGAGGCAGAGAAAGGAGCGCTCTGTTGCTTCAGTGGAACCAGCCTTTGCTTCCCCAAGGAGGCAAGAGCACTTAGGTTCATAACTTTCCTGCCATAGCCTTTGGAACTGGTAAGACCTGCCTTCGGGTTTGGGCACTTTCAGAGAGGCCTGTGAACCCTAAAGGGCAAGCGAGAGCTGGGGTGCAATGTCCCTTTGCCCCAGTGACCCAGCGGCCAGTGCAACCCATGACCCGCAACGCCACCGTGTGGCCGCCTCCAGGACTGCAGCTGCCTGAGCTGGGCACCTGGTTTGGCTGCTCTCTTCCTCCTCTGAATCTCAGAACCGCTCCATGTGGTTGCCACTAGCCACATGTGACTATTTGTGTTATATTTAAATTGATTAAAATAAAATACAAATGCAAAATTCAGTTCTTCAGTATCTCTAGTCACATCCCAAGGGCTCAACAGTACATGTGGCCAGTGGCTAACATTTTGGACAGTGTGGACACAGGACACCCCTATCATCACAGGCAGTGCTATGGGCAGCACTGCACGCTGGTCTGCCCTGCTGGGCGTGTTTTAGAGAGTGTATATTTTGAGGCTGTTTTTGGCCAGTTGATCACAGGCCCCAGGCCTCCCCTTTCCCCCAGGCCTGGCAGAGCTACCCTGCAGGCCACAGAGGAAGCCTGGGGTCTGCCTCCTGGAGCTCACAGCCTCAGTGGAGACCAGGAACTTTCATGTGGGGGTCTCGGGGCTAAGGGCCTCTAAGGGGTGGACCAGGGCACACTGTGGTCTGGCTTTTAACGACAAGACCGAGCCTTAGGAGGAGGTCCCCTGACCCTACTCCCTGACACAGCCTGGCCCCTCCAGGGCCCCGTGACTCCGCTACCAGCCGATGCTGCCCTGCTCTCTCTGCTTCTTTCAGGGTGTGCTGTCCGACCTCACCAAAGTGACGCGGCTGCATGGAATCGACCCCGTGGTGCTGGTCCTGATGGTGGGCGTGGTGATGTTCACGCTGGGGTTCGCTGGCTGTGTGGGGGCCCTGCGGGAGAACATCTGCCTGCTCAAGTTTGTGAGTGGCCCCAGAGATGGTGGGGGCAGGATGGAGGTGGGGTGATGAGGGTAGGGGTAGGGGTAGCGGTAGGGCTCTGCTAGGCAGGCCTGTATGTTACCTGTGTGAGCAGGAGGCTGCCCCAGTGCCCTGCTGCTGTACTGAATGGTAAGATTTTAGCCAGCAATAAATAAGTAAATCGAGATGAGTTGGCTCCTCACCCACGGAGGGGCGGCCCTCTGGGTTTCAGTCCCTGGTGGGAGGGGCCAGCTTGCAGGCAGCTTTCTGCCCTCCTTTTATCTCCCTCAGAAGTTCTAAAGGAATTGTTTGTTTGCTACTCACCTTTGCCCTTCTTGCGAAGATCAGAAGATGTTGCCAGTAACATTAAGAAATCATTTCCCTCCTCCCGGTTGCATGAATCTGTTAGATGTGCAATGCAGAATCCTTAATTTCCTGGCAGAACTGCAAGTTACTAAGAGTTTAGTTTTATATTTAGATACAAATTCATTTTTAAATGCATTCAGTTAAAATTAAACAGCACCTGTTGGGGAAACACACGGTGGCTTTGTACGATGTATTATTTGTTGAGTTTATTAGGTCAAGCTTTTTCTTTCCTGGGCTTAATTTAAAAAGCAAAGCACATGCTTTTTCTAATTTTTTTTCCTCTTAAAAATACTGTGTTTAGCATCTTGTTTCCATGGGAACAGAGATTACATCTTGGAGGGCCCTGTGCGTCTGTGCATGTGTGTAAGCCTGCGTGCTTGTGCTTCTTTGTCTTACTTTGAAAGTCTCCTCCAAATGTGGTGGCAAGGCGGCTTCGTGTCCTGTGTGGCTGTGCTGTGCAGGCTGGGAGTCTCCCTCGATGGGAGGCGGATGTGGACCTGTGGCTGCAGAGAGCCCTTGTAGTTGTAGTATGCCACCGCCATGGGTGCACAGCTAGGGCAGCGGTGCTGCTGGGCAGGTCTGCACTCAGACGCTCACATGCAGAGGGGGGCTGATAACCTTGGCACCTCCAGAGTGTACCGTGCCCTGCCGGGGCGCTTGTGTCCTGTGTGAGTTCTGCGACCTCAGTCAAGCTGTGTACCTGAACGAGCCTCAGTTTCCTTGTCCCTAAGGTCGGGGTGACAGATGAGATTTCTAGGAACCTGGATAGGGGTATGTGTGTGTTGTGTGTTGTGTGTGTGTTTTGTGTGTGTGTGTGTGTTGTGTGTGTTGTGTGTGTTGTGTGTGTGTTGTGTTGTGTGTGTTGTGTGTGTGTTTTGTGTGTGTGTGTGTGTGTGTGTGTGTGTGTGTAGTGGTCAAATAGTGTCTGGGCACAGGCTTTGTGCTAGGGCATCCATTCACTCCATGGCAGGGCTTTCTTCTTGTCGGGGGAGGGGGCTGCTGCGTAGGAAACGACTGACACGTGGGCTTGGAGCTTCCCGTCCTTCGCGCTCATTTCAGTGTTAGCACAGTGCAGTGAGCCCTTGGGGAGTGGGGACTATCCCCACTTACAGAGGAGGTGCTGTTGCCCAGTCCCTCAGCGGATAACGCAGGGCTCGTGCACAGCCCTTGCTCCTTGCTGCCAGGCTGGGGTGTGCTGACTCCCGCCCGCCCTTGTCCCCATGCAGTTCTGTGGTGCCATTGTGCTCATCTTCTTCCTGGAGCTGGCCGTGGCCGTGCTGGCCTTCCTGTTCCAGGACTGGGTGAGGGACCGCTTCCGGGAGTTCTTTGAGAGCAACATCAGATCCTACCGGGACGACATCGACCTGCAGAACCTCATCGACTCTCTACAGAAAGCTGTAAGCACCGCCCCGGTGTGCGAGAGCGCACGCGTCCTGCCTTTAGCGGCCTGCTCTTTGGCGGGCAGGGGTAGGGACGTGAGCCTTCCCTCCTCTTGGGCTTCTGCCTCTGGTCAGTCCAGCTTTGCTGGCTCCTGGTGGCCTGGTGGTCCAGACTCTTGGATCAGGCAGGCAAGTCCAGCTGTGCTATGGCCACTGCTCCCAGGCACCTAGCCCTCGTCCCTTCCCCTGTGGGCCTGTGTTGCCCAGCCTTGCCCAAGAGCCACGCTGGCAGCCACAGCCCTTGCTGGGACCTTGCGCTCTGTGGGTATGGGGGGAGCTCCTCCCCGCTGAGCTCGTGACTCACCATCTGAGGCTATTCCTGTCCCCTTCCTCCAGGGACCTTTTCCCCTTCCTGTTTGAGAAGGGCAGAGTGCCTGGAGGAAGCTTCCTCCGGTGGGGGGAGTGTGACCTCCCTCGAGTCTCTCTGGGGGTCCGTCTGAGCTGTCCCAGGCCGTGGCCCTCAGTCCACCTCTCCCCTGCCCGCTCTGTGCGGCTGCACGTGGGGTTTGGCCCCACCCTGGGAGGAGCGCCCTCCCTGGCTGCATCACTCCTGTTTGATCTGTGCTGTCAGAAAGCCCAGCTTCCTCCGGAACTTTTTATACAGAACACTCTGGTTCCGAGAAGAAAATAAGCCAGAAAGCACTAAAAATAGGCCTACTCTCATTGTTAACCCAAACTTGTTTACCCTTATTTCACGTATCAGGGGATCCAGCAAAACCCATTTATGTGACCAAAGACTGCCTGTTTTGTTGTTACTGATCCGTATGCGTGTCTGAAAGTTGCCACATCCCCGCCATTTTCTGCTGCCCCTCCAGTTCTCTCTCCGCACATGGCCGTGGCTTTGCTGGCTTCAGCATGCTGGGTTCAGGTGCTTCCGCCCCCATTGTCTAAAAGACGTGGTGGTTTCTCCATTGCCTTCCTGCCCTTTTAAAAACAAACATTTCCAGAGGGATTCAGTAAGTTACGGAGCTTTCTTGGGGTGAAATATTAGGTAATCATTGAATCATTAAAGCAACTGTCACAACGGAGGGGTGGGGTTAGGGAAGACAGTATTTTGAAATTTGTAAGAAGTGGACCTCCTCGCTGTCGTTGTTGTGCGGCAGCCTGTGGCCGCGAGGGGCGGTGAGGAGGCGGCTCTGTCGCGGAGGGGCGGCCAGGCTCCAGCTGTTGACTTTGAGTTTGTAGACTAACAAGGATTTTCTTTGCAGCTGCCCCAGGCAGGGGGAAGGGAGGGTGGGACCCCAGGTGGGGGGCAGAGTTTGATGTGTTGCCATTTACCCCAATCCTGACTCTTGCTTTGGGAATAGACATTCAGCAGCTATTTTTTTGTAAAGAGACAAAAAAAAGGTAACTAGGACTAGAGCGGCAGTTTCTTGGGGAGGGAGACCCACTGCCTGCAAGGTAATCTCTCAAGAGTCGGAGAGGGCAGCGTCAGAGGGCTTCAGGGTGAGAAGCTGCACAGGGATGGAGGGCAGGGAAGGAAGGGAGAGCTTCCAGCTCAGGAGGGGCTGGAGCTGAGCCCTCTGTGCTGCATGCTGAGGCCAGGGCTGCTGCTGGGCCAGCCCTGGGTGTTGGACAGAGATGTCATGGTGCTGTTTCCTGTGTGTGTGTGGTGTGTGGGAGTGGGGTGGGGGGTACTGGGGACTGAACCCAGGGGCACTCTACCACTGAGCTATACTCGCGGCCCTTTTTTATTTTTTTGTGTTGAGACAGTCTCACTCCATTGCTGAGGCTGGCCTAGAACTTACCATCCTGCCTCAGCTTCCTGAGTAGCTGGGATTGTAGGTGTGTACCACCACCCCCAGCTGCTTTTTCCTTTTTAAAGCGGGGATACCTGGGTGGTGTTGCTTAGCACCTCTGTGCATGTGGGAGTGGAATTCAGTTGTGTGGTGGGCCTCAGTTTCTCTGTCGCAGGTGCCTACTCTCCCCACACCCACACATCAAGACTGAGACCCTGTGCTGGGCTCACTTGGGGCCCCTGATGGTTCTTGACTTTTGCAATTGCAGAACCAGTGCTGTGGGGCCTTTGGCCCTGAAGACTGGGACCTCAATGTCTACTTCAACTGCAGTGGTGCCAGCTACAGCCGCGAGAAGTGCGGAGTGCCCTTCTCCTGCTGTGTGCCAGACCCCGCGGTGAGTCGTCCTGTGCGTGGAGCACACCCCTCCTATAGTCCAGCAGTTCCCGAGCCCAGAGTGCCCCGAGCCCCACCCTGCTGCAGACTGAAGGAGCGCGGTGCGCTTCCTCCACGTCCACCGGGGCCTCACAGCCCCGCAGTCCCTATGCGGATGTTCCCGATTGCTCTTGCATGGCCCGCCCTGGCTCTGGCATGCTGGGTAAGCAGGAGGAAAGCAGGATCCCCGCTCTGAGGGGCTCTCACTTGAGTGCCTGGGCCAGATTCTAAGAAGGTCGAGTCCTTGACTGCCTCTTTATGTCCTTTTCTCTGGAGAAAACCTTCCAGTATTCAGAAGCCCACAGGGGCTAGACGCGTCACTTCATGGGGATGGCCTCTCCATGGCAGAGAATTATTTTCTACTCATTCTTCTTCGCCTTCTTTTCATCCCTACTCCAAGCCCAGGTCATTGGGGTTCCAGAAACCGGGCTCCTGGGGTGACCTGTGAAGGAGCTGAGTTTTGCCTGCACTGAACCTGAGCAGAATGGGGCCTTTGCAAGCTCTTTGGACTGTGCTGGGTCACGGGGCTCTGAGTAGGCTGACCGTCATCTCTGTTACATGAGAAAGTTCCCCAGCCTAAGAAAGGCTCAGATTTGCTGAGGCTGCACAGCTGGTGTCTGAGGCCTCCCAGGGTGACTGTGAAATACCCCGATCATAACTTTTACCTCTTAGCACAAGGATTGGCAAACTGACCCAGGGCCCAAATCTGTCTTGCTCTTTTGTGTGACCTGGAAGCCAAGGATGCTTTTAACTACTGTTAAATGGTTATTATAGTCATCTTTCCATCACTATAACAAAATACCCGAGATAACTAACTTATAAAGGGAAAAAGTTTATGGGGCCAGAGCTCAGTGGTAGAGTGTGCTTAGCATGCACAAGGCCCTGGGTTCAATCCCCAACACCAAAAAATAAAAAATAAAAATAAAAGGTTTATTTTAGTTCACAGTTTCAGAGAGTCCAGTCTATGATCAGGCCGATCCATAGCTTTTAGGCCTGTGTCAATGCAGAGAATACCTGGTGGAACAAGCTGCTCGCCTCATGGCTAAAAGAAGGAAACGAGAAAGTCGCCAGGCTCCTATAGTCCCCTTCAAGGGCATACTCAGTGCCTCCATACTTAGTGACCTAAAAGGTCCCACTACCTCCCAGTAGCGTTACCCTGGGGACCAAGCCTTTAACACATGAAACTTTGGGGGCATTTGAACATTTGAGCTATATCATGGTTGAAAATGAATCAAAAGAAAGACAATATTTCGTGTCATGCGAAAATTGTATGAGATTCAAATTTCAATGTCCATAATGCTTTCCTGAAATACAGCCAGTGCTTTTACATGTTGTCTGTACTGTCCTCTGGCTACTAAGGCAGAACTGAGTTCTGGCAACCGTATCTGAAATATTCACTATCTAGCCCTTAGCGGAAAGTGTGCCTGTGACGCCTGCCCTAGGCTGAAAGGTTGGCGGCAGCAGAGTTGGCGGATGTGAGCACTAGTGGGATTCGCACAGGCGGTTGCTGGTGTTGGGCTGGGACTTTTCTAGAGCATACTACCACCAGCTTCTCAAGAGGACAAAAGTAACTGATTTTTCTGCTTTTCTTACAGCAAAAAGTTGTGAACACACAGTGTGGATATGATGTCAGGATTCAGGTGAGAACCCCAACACCGCCTCTTTAAGAGCTCTGTAGGGCGGCAGTTCTTCCAGTTGTATACCCTATGGTCTAACGTCCTGCTTCAACAAAAGTACAAACTGGAATGGAAAAACTTGGGGAGATTAAGCAGAAAAGGGGTCACCCAAGCCAGGAGCGAGCTTAGCAGGGGCTGGTGCCACACACACTGGCTGCTGAGCTGGCGGCAGGACCCTCGGGAACAGTGATAGGTGGAGATTTAAAGCCCTGTGACTACAGTCCCCAGATGTAGCCATTGCTGCATTAAAGAGGTGGGCTGGAAGTTTCAGGGAACGAAGGCTGCGCCTTTAAGAGGCTCCTTGGGTGCTTCTTATGGAGAGGTTCAGGATGAAGCTGCAGGGGTGTGTGGCTTGGTCTGGCTCCCCATGGAGGCCTGGGCAACGGTGGGGCTCAGAATTCCAGGTTTCTTTCAAGCAGCCGGGAGCAGGTTGCTTGGCTGTGAAGAGGAGCAAGATCTCACCCCAAAGACAGCGACATTGTACCCCATGCTGACTCCAGTCCTTGTTTTGGTGGCTTTTGGTGATATTAATGGCTGCTCTTCTGAAAGAGAGGGGTCTCAGGGAACTGCAGAGGCTCCTCCTGTTCACCATGGACACTAGGGATGTGTCCTCCAGCCTGAGAGACTCGGCGCCTTCTTCAGTGACCTCCATGTCACAGCAACGGCCGCATGGGCTGAACATTCATGTCCCCCAAAGTCACTGTAACCTAATCCCCAGGGTAATGGTTTTTCCAGATGGGGCCTTTGGGAATGGGATTAGTGCTCTTACCAAAGTGGGTCCCAGAGAGCCTTTTCACCTCTCCTGTGTGAGAGGACACAGTCTGTGAACCAGAAAGTGGGCCCTCACTAGCCTCCGAATCTGCCCCTCTCCTTGGTGTGTAGACGCCATCTTCTCCCCCTGACTCTCTTCACCTGGTTACCTCTGTGTGTCTGTGTCTTAATCATCATCATCATCATCATCATCATTATCTCCTCCACCTCTTCCTTTTTTTGTGGTACTGGGGATTGAACCTAGGGGCATTCTACCTCTGAGCTATACTCCCAGCCTGTTTTATTTTTATTTTTTGAAAAGGGTCATGCTAGGTTGCTGAGAGTCGCAGTACTTGCCGAAGCTGTCCTTGAACCTGTGATCCTCCTATCTTAGCATCCCAAGTACTGGGATTACAGGCATGTGCCACCGTGCCCGGCTCGAATTTTGTCTTCTCAAAGGACACCAGTCATACTGGATTGGGGCTCACTCTAACAACCTCATTTTAATTACTTTTGTAAAGCACCTCTTCCTTAATATGGTGACATTCTGAGGTGCTGGGGATTAGCATTCAAGATATGAAGGCACCCCCACCACAGGTCAGCCCCTAATGCCACTAAAACAGTTAACCTTCCATCATCATAAAGAAGCTTGGTAGGGAGGGGAACTGAGGCTATGTGCCATCTGTGGGTGGTGAGAGTGTGGTGTGTGCTGGGTCAGTATCGAAGGAAGCTGGTTGGCTGATGACTGACACACTGGCTCTGTCTCTGGGAGCCCTGCTATCTGTGGGAGGTGTGTCCCAAGGAGCCACTGTTATCCGTTCTGCCAGCTCCTTTGAGAACAGTCTGAGCCCCCTTTCCCATTTTGTCCCTTTAAAAGCACATCTTCCTCCTCCGTGCCTTCAGGTCCCTTCCTGTCTCCAGATACATCTTTCATCTTTGACTCTCTGGAGGCCCAAACAGAAATGGGTTCAAGACCAGGCAGGGAGCCCTTGGTTAAACAGGTGGCCTGCCACAGGAGGGACAGAGCCCGAGACCAGGGCATGTGCCTCCTGGAGAGTTGCGGAGAATTGTTTGCCCTGGGAACCTGCCCCGAGTTGGAGCTGCGCCCTCTAGGGGAAGGGCGGGAGCTCTGCGTGCTGCAGCTCAGGCTTCTGGTGCTTTCCTGCAGCTGAAGAGCAAGTGGGATGAGTTCATCTTCACGAAAGGCTGCATCCAGGCGCTGGAGGGCTGGCTCCCCAGGAACATCTACATCGTGGCCGGCGTCTTCATCGCCATCTCGCTGCTGCAGGTGCGTCCGGGGCCGCAGGAGGGCGGGCGCCTCTCTTCTTTTGAGGAAGTTGGGCCCTTAACAGAGAATGCTTGTCTGTCTGGCTTGGGTTGGTGTGAAGGAACCTGACGGAAGAAATTGGATGGCTCAGGCTGAGCATTTGTGTGCGTGCACATGTGTGTGTAACTCCCATAACTGTTGTGTGTTGGGGGGCCTGGCCCCTCGCAGGCTGTGACTCTTCTCTCCCACAGTCTGCTACCTGAAGGGAGGCCTCTGCAGCAGGCAGGCTGGGGGCTGTGGCTCTCCTCAGAGGGCCCAGTAGGCTGTGTAAGGGCACCACTGTCTGCAGGCTGGGGCTGGAGTGCACTCTGGGGGCTGTCACCTCTTTGTGGCCCTTCCCTGCTGGTGGGTGGAGGTGGCGGCATTTAAGGCAGTTCCAGCAGCTGCTGAATGGGAGATGACTCGGTCGGTCTGCTGGGGCGTGAGGAAGGCTGAGGCTCAGGTCGGTGCGGTCACACGAGTACGTCTTCCTCCCTGTCCCTGGCACCCGGGCTCTCGAGCATCTTCCGGTGCCCTTCACGAGAGACCTTCCCCTTCCTACCGCATTCATTCATCTGAAGCAGGTTTCACCTGGGGAAGGATGTTGGTGGCCGGTGTCAACCAGGAAAACTGGTCAGTAATTCATTGGTACCCGAGAAATGAGCAGTTTTTCCAGTGCTGCCCAGGGCTCGTGGGGAGACGCTGCGCCTCGGGGAAGCTTCTGGGCCAGCGCATGCCGACCTTATGTGAACACACGATCAGATGACGTCTGACCATGGCCTTGCCTTGAAGAGGTGACTGCAGTGCACCAGCCACCCGCACACGCCTTCTGCTGTCACTCGGTGGTGTGTGTCGAGTGCCTGCCGAGGACGACCGAGAGTCAGAAGTGTGTAGACAAGGAAAGAACAGATTGACTTGCAAAGCAGGCAGGGGAATCTGACTTCAGAAGGCCTTGCTCATCAATTACGAACCACAGCAAGAACTTAAAGGGGAAAAATGCCCAAGCAAACTTCCAGAGGTTACCAAGTTCACATGGGTTTGTTCAGACAGAGAAACTTGAGTCTGACCTCAAGATTTCCCGGTTCCCCGAGGTCAGGACCTGGCATCAGACATCAGCATAGCCTTGGTTTAATGATGAACACGTTTGCGATAATTTTGGGAGATCAGAATCAGTTGGGGTGCCCTGTTAATTTTGGTCTAACCCAGGGCGCACGTCCTGCCCCATGGTGTGTGACATGCTCACTCGTGTTGGAGGCAGGTGGGCGTCTGTTTTGCTTGTGTTCTTCTCAGGGGGTCCGCACCCCAGGCAAGGGAGCGGGGTGCTCCCGGCTTGCCCTCTGGCCCCTGCCCTCTGCCTTGGGGTCCTCACAGTGACGGCCGCTGACTGCTGGTTTTGGTTTCAGATCTTTGGCATCTTCCTGGCGAGGACCCTGATCTCAGACATCGAGGCAGTCAAGGCAGGCCATTACTTCTGAGGAGCGGAGGCGAGCGAGCGAGCGGAGCTGAGCCACGCGTGGAGGCTGCACCCTTCACCGCCGTCAACCTATGTCCTGTGAAGCCCACACAGCCACCAGAGCCCCACCCCGTCTTCAGCATCAGTGCCACATGACCTCTCTGTTTTTGCTTGCTGGTGCTGAAGACTGAGGGCTCCTTGCCTGCCCAGGTGTGAGCCTGCCTACCCACCGGGGTGACTCTGAGGGACAGACAAGGCTCCCGAGGCCCCAGGAGGGCTCAGCCTGGCCCTCTTGGAGGCCGAGGGCATCTGCAGGACACCGGCCTCCTCTCTGCGGGCGTTGGGTCCTTGGCGCTGGCCTGATGGGCAGCCGTGTGTGCTGAGGGTGGGCGTGGGGCTGGGGGAGTGGAAGGTGAGGACAAGGCTTCTCTCCATGAGGCCCAGCAGCACCAGGGCCTGCCCTAGCTGGAGAGGGAAGGACCCTGGTGGACCTCCGCGTGCCAGCGGGTCCACTGTGGTCTGCACGCGCCACGTCCAAGTGAAGTAAGCCCGAGCCACGGTGTGGCCGGTGCCTGGGAGTACCCCGGCCGCTGCCCTCAGCTCCAGCAGCCATTCTCCCAGGCCGAGAACTGCCTCTGGTTTCAGCAGCATTAAGCCCTGATGGCTCCTGGGAGGGCGGGATGGTGGACTTGGTTCCCCGCTGAGAGCCGGCTCTCCTTTTCTTAAAGTGTGTAAATAGTTTATTTATAGGGGTAAGGATGTTTTCACACCATTTCTTCATTTCCTCTTCCTCTCCTCGGCATTCTCCTCCAAGCAGCCTTACAGTGTCCAGCACTGAAGCCGTCTCTTTCAGTTCCCCTCAATGTCTCAAGAACCAACCACAACACTTCTCCCTCCTCCCGTCCACTCACACCCCCTCCCTGCAGCCCCGCTGCACATACCCCACCTCCCAGCTTGGCCTCACTGTCTTCTGGTCTTGGTGCTACTAAAACTGTCACCCAGAACTTGAATCCTGACCCTCCCTCCCCACAGCCCACCCAGGGAGCCCCAGCCCCAGATGGCCAGCCAGAGACCTTCAGACAGGCTCCTGTCACAGCCATGCACCAGGGGCAGGCTAGCCTGGCATTTGCTGTCCCCAGACAGAGCAGCTGTCCTGCAGCCAGGCCCTGTGCTGGGCTGCAGCAGCTTAGAATCTCGAAGCTTGGGATGTCTTCTCTCTAACTTTCCTGGTGACTCCCCACCAGGTCACCTGTGGTCGCTGTGTCCACCCTTCCTGTGGGGCTGCTCCGGGGATCACTCTTGGCGATGAAGTCTGTGTCATGTGCTGAATGCCTCTTGGGCATCACTGGGGCCTCGTCCCTCTTTGGCTGGGCTCCTTTCTAACGCTTCTCCGTGACTTGTACCAGTTCTGTCCTTACCGTTCAGGGATTGAGAGCTACCTTCATTCTTGCTGAAGGGTAATCTAGTGTGGCGTAGACTGGTTATGCTGATGGGTGTGTGATGATGTTATAATTTTTTTTTTTTACTATTTTCTGTAGACTAGAAGAAGAATGCTTGTGTTTTTAGAAAGTGTGATGCTTCTCTTTGACTGCCAAACTCTTTTATGGAATATATCTTTATATTAATGCTGTTGTTTGGTCATTTTTGTCTTGGGTCATGTTTTGGTCTCATTTTTTGTCGCTGTGACCACAACACCTGACAAGCCAACTTAGAGGAGGAAAGGTTTATTTGGGCTCAGAGTCTCAGAGGTTCAGTCCAGGGTCGGTCAGCTCCAAGGCAGAAACCGCAGCAGCAGGGTGCATGGAGGAGAAAAGCTGCTTGCAGTCGTGGCTGCCGGAAGCAGAGCCAGGAAGTGGCCAGGGACCCACTTCCTCCAGCCTTGCCCCACCTCTGAACTTTGCTGCACTGGGGGCATACTTTCAAAACATGAGCTTTGCGGGGAGGCATTCTAAACCCAAAACATAACAGGTCACTACCAAAATGGCTTTAAGCATCTTGGTGGCCAACGGTGCTGCCGTGGGAGCCAGTGGGGTCAGGTGTAACTAGACATACAGAAGCACCGATGGTGAAGGCGTCCCACCACTGGTACAGTCCGACGTAGACGTCACTTAGCCTTCGCGTGCAGGCTACAACTGGAACAAGTTGGCTCATGGCGTCGCCACCCCTGGCTGTTAGCAGGAGCTGGAAGAGCTCTGACGCAGAGGCCCAGAGGAAACATTATTTTAGGCAAGACCTTTCCAGCCCTGGGCAATACTATGGATCCCAGCAAATGAGCCCCGGGACTGGGGGTTGGAGTCTGGGCCTTGTTGCGTGAGCCACATGTCCTGGACTTGTTGGTCTCCCTGTAACAGCGGGGGCCAGGGACAGTGTCTACCTCAGTGGGAGCCTCTGCCCAGCCTCCCTGGGCATGTTGGAGACTCTTCTTGCCAGCATGTTGGCACCAAGGGCTTTGGATGGCTCCTGCTGTCGCAGTCTATTCACATAGACCCGCGGGCTGAGCCCCTCTGGAGTCCTCCCAGGTCACACTGCCATTCAGGATGAAGTGTAGCCGTGACTTCTAGAGTTGAATTTGTTTCTCAGTTTATAGTGTGGGGCCCTTTTCAGGCCATTTCATCTGACTCTTGAATAGTTGGTTGAGGAAAGAAAATAAGCGGAGGATGGGGTGTGCACGCGGGAGTCCCCTACACACATGGACGCTCTGCATGGCGGCTCAGATGCCCCGCACTGGCCGCCCTGGACTCCACCTTCCCTGTCCTCAAGCTGGGACAGAGGCCTGCCTGCCATCCGCACTGTCCCTCGTATACCTCCTTACACACTCAAGTCTTTGTATGTGTGTCTGGTACTGGGGATGGAACCCAGGGCCTCACACAGGGTGGGTGAATGCTTTATGACGGAGCCACACCCCCAGCCCCACGTGCTGTGCTCCTCCTGCCCGCTTCCTCTCAGGACCCCCCCCACACACACACACACCTCTTCCTGTCACCAGCCTTTCTTTTCCTGTCCAAAAGACTTGCTGTGGCCTGGTTGCCTCCCTCCCTCCCTCCCTCCCTTTTTCCCCAGGCAGCTTCTTTCCTGGGCTCTCTGTGCCTGCCCCCCCAGCACTCTCTTCTCTTGGCTGGTCGTCAAACCCAGAGCCTCTTTTGGCCTCTGTGGCACCTGACGCACTGGACTCTGCTCCTCAAGTGCCTCCGCTTCGGAGGCCCAGGCGCATCACTTCTGAGACCCTCCCGTCCGTCCCTCTGGCCCTCGGTGGCCTCCAGGTCCATCCACTGCCCACAAGGTTGGGCCTTGGGCTGGCCAGAAAATCCTTCTGCACTGTTCCACAAGGGGGCGCTTGGTGTCCCCACACCAGTAACACTCAAAATTAATGGGTATGGAACCTTCTAGCAACATGGGAACATAGGAAGTGCTCAGAGTACCTGGGAATTAATAAACTCACCAGAATACCTGAAGAAGCCCTTTTCATGCATAAAACACGGCGCTCAGAGAAAGGTAAGTTGCCCTCAAGGATATGGAAGGGCTGGGTTCAAACCCGGGGGCCTTGCCCTGCAGCTGAAACGCGTGACGCCCACCAGCCCTGAGTTCCAAATCTAACTCCAGCCTGAGCAGAGACGTCCCGAAGCCCTTGGGCTCACTGGGCTCCAGTGGACCCACTGACATTTGGGAAAAGTGGGAAGGTGTAGATCCCCCTGGAGCTGGATTTGAGTGCCCATTTGGTTTGGGGGACCAGTGGGAAAGCAGGGTGTGGTCCCCAAGGAGTTCAGCCCCATCCTGGGCTAGAGATCCTGGCGCCATGCAGCCAGCTCACTTCTCTGCAAGGCCCAGCTCTACTGTGCAGCCCACCGACTGCCCCCTGGCTGTGTAAGGTGCTCATCTTCCTGAAGCAAGGCTGCCGGGAGGGCCTGAGCTGCCGCTGCCCAGCAAGCCTATGGGAGGCTTCCTGTGCTGGGCACTGGGGTTGGCCGTGGCCTCAGGGAGGAGCCCTGCAGAGGCCGCTGGAGTGCTGGGCTCGCCTGAGTGTGGACACTGCTCTTTCAGAGGGAGGCCTCGGCCTCTGCAGGAGGGACCCCCGATGGCTTCTTGGCCAGCAGCCTCAGAGGAACGTAGACTGCAGGGGTGTGGAGGAAGGGGGGGTATTACAATGGTCCCAGCACCCGAGGTGCCTGCTGTCACGGGAAGGTCCCTCTCCGGGTGTCAGGCGTGTCAGCCCTGGTCCCCGCTGGCCGGAAGCCCTCAGGTCCACGGGGTGAGAGCAGAGGTGGAGCGGTGCACGACCTTCCTCCGGTGTCACATGTCATGTGTCCCCAGGGTCACAGGGTTAAGGGTGGTCAGCCCTGAGCTGTCGGAGCATGCCCCATGATGGATCTTGTCATGCCCAGGAGGTGCCACTGGGCTCCCAGCACTGACAGGCCCTCCATTGGAGCCTCCAATGGAGCCGCTCCATTCCTCCGTGCTCTCCGGAGATCCAGACCGCATAGTTTCAGGGCCTTTACAGCTCCTTCCAAAGGAATAACCGGCCTTTCCTCCTCAAAGGCTGCATGAAAGCCATGTTCGTTCTCAAAATGCGTTTGGGATCTTCAAGTTCCCTCAGGAAAACATGAAGTGGGCACTGTAGAACTAGAACTGGGGTGTAACTTTGGGAGAAAGAAAAAAGTTCAGGATGCATTTAAGTTCCTGAACTTTCCAATGGGATCTACACCACCGTTTCAATGGTGCAGATCCCAGCTTTGGAGAAGGAGGAAGTGAGTATTCTTTACAAAGGTCTGTGAGGATTGTTTTCCCCTCCCTCCCTCCCTCTCTCCCTTCCCATACTGGGGATTGAACCCAGAGGCATTCTACCTCTGAGCTATACCCCAGCCCATTTTATTTATTTGGAAACAGGGTCTCACTAAGTTGCTGACAGCCTCATTAATTTGCTGAGGCTGGCCTCGAACCTGTGATCCTCCTGTCTCAGCCTCTCAAGTACTAGGATTACAGGCGTGCATGCGCCATCACGCCCGGCAGCAGGGATTTCAAAAGTTAATAACTACCAAAATATCACCTTGGACTGTAATTTTGTCACTCAAACAACTTTTAAACTAGTCTTTTAAAAATATACATAAAAGGAATCTACATAGAACATAAAAAGAAGCATGTCTTCTGTTGCCAGGGGCAACCACTCTTAAGTTATCCTTCCAGGAAACGTCTTTAGGTCTTCACGCAGATGGCGGCAGTTTGACATAGCATCCTGCGATTATTTTCATTTAATATGCTGTCCAGGGTGCTTCACACGTCAATTGTGGGTTGGGCCACAGCGAATGGACCTTGTTCTCATACCAGGGGAGTCTGTTTACAGTCACAGGTAACAGAAAACCCAACTCAAACTGGCCTGGACAATGGGGAGGGCTTTGGCTCCTGAAACTGGAAAGTCCGGAGGTGGGGTGAGTTTCAGGGCTGGCTCCATCCACGCGGCTCAGTGACGTCAGCGGGATCCAGTTTCCTTTCTCTCTGCCTTTCACCGAGTCCGCGTCATCTGAGGCTGGAGAGGGACCACTCCAGCCCAACAAGGACCGGAGGATGGATCCTGGGATGGTGCTAACAATCCCGCCTCGCTCCTGTGGCTGCCTCTTAGGGCCGTGTGCAGCGCTTTGCTCTTACAAGGCCTTGTGGAAAACCCACAGTTTGGGTTACTGGAATTACTTCTTAGGATTTGCAAAGAAACATGACTTTAAGAGAATTCTCCAGGGAAGAGGGTGTACATCTTTGTGTGTGTGTGTGGTACTGGGAATTGAACCCAGGGGCATTCTACCTCCGAGATACACCCCCAGCCCTATTTTTTATTCTTTATTTTTGAAACAGGGTCTCACTAAGTTGGGGAGGGCCTCACCAAGTAGCTGAGGCTGGGTACGAACCTGCAATCCTTCAGTCTCAGCCTCTCAGGTACTGGGATTACAAGCATGCACCACCACGCCCGGCTGTGAGTGTACATCTTTACATCTTAATGGGTGGGCACTGGGTGCTGGGGCAAACCTTTTTTGCCGGGCAATTACTGGTATGTGGGAGAGTACCCTGAGCCTATTTTTTTTTGTAGGTAATAATATCCTTCTTGTGGGCTTGAAACAAGGGTTAAATAAATGAAGTGGCTAAAGCATTTAATATGGGTCCAGATTACTTAGTATGCTATCTCCCCAAATTATTACTAAAATTATCATCATCATCATTATTATTATTATTATTATTTTGTGGTACTGGGAATTGAACTCAGAGGCATTCTACCTCCGAGTTACATTCCCAGACCGATTTTATTTCTTATTTGGAAACAGGGTCTCACTAGGTTGCTGAGAGCCTCACTAAATCGCTGAGGCTGTCCTTGAACCTGTGATCCTCCTCTCTCAACCTCCCAAGTACTGGGATTACAAGCGTGCGCCACCACGCCTGGCTTTAAAATTATCTTGAGATTAAAGGGACTTCATTTGTAGCGGCTGGGTTACTGCCTGGGTTCCATGTCATACAGCTCAAGTTCTGAGCTGAGCCGAAGCAAAACATTCACTCCCCTGTCTCTTTAGGGACAAGGCGTCCAGGTTTGCAGAGAGCACTGGGCATTCAGAGCTCCGGGTCTGTTTGCTCTCTGCCAAAGGAGTAGGGAGGTGAGAGGGGTGTGCTTGCTTTTCACCCAGAGTGTGAATCCTGCCAGAAACCTACACAAGCAAAGAAGTTGCCCCTGTGCCCCCAGAAGCAGCAGAGGAGCCATCACCTGTCGGGGTGCCAGGATGGTCATAAAGGCCTGGGGACCCAGGAGGATGGTCCATGGGGAGAAGGAGGGTTAGAGGCGCTTGGGGTGGGAGCGAAGGCAGGGCCAGGAAGCTGGAGTAGCAGGTCCTGGTGTGAGCTAAGGGGCTCTGAAAATTGCAGGCCGTCACATTTGGACAGTTGCTGGACCTGCCTGGTCCCACTCTCCTGGTGAGGGGAACAGAGGCCAGGGAAGTGCGGGGACCTGCTGGAGGGGGTCAGGTCTCCTCCCCATCTGAGTGTCTCCATCCCCCGAAGCAGGTCAGGGAAGTAGAGGGTCCGTGAGCGAGGGGACATGTGTGACTAGTGCGTGGCACCACTGTGCTTGCCAGGGTGCCCTGAGAAAAATCTGGCGTCCGAAAACAGGCTGGGCGCTGCTGGAAGGTCAGGAAAAGCCAAGTGGAGAGTGGTGGTCGCCACCCTGAGTCGTTGTCACCCGCTCCTCGCCCTCCAAGTCAGGCCATTTCAGCCTCGCTGTGCCTTTCGAGGAAGCCGGGGCTGCAGGTGTGCGGACTGTTCTGGCCCAAACACTCAGCTGTCAGCAGGAGGGACTGCTGTGTTTTCTTCTACTTTTAGACTTTTGTTTTGTTCTGTTTTTTAAAGTCAGCACAGATGTGGTCCAATGTGGAAAGACTTGGAGCAGCCTTCTGGAGGAACTGAGCCGCCCAGCCCTGGGGGAGTGCAAGTCCAGGCTGGACATCTGTTCCGAATGATATGTGTGGGGCAGCGGATGCATTTTGTGCTTTGTGGACTAAGCCGTGTCTTCCCATCTCTCTGTTAAAGTTAATTTTTAAAAAAGTACAACTCAAATACTACATGTGTACATGAGGGGGCTGATGAGATTAAAAACCAGTTCAAAGGAGAAATCACAAAGAACCATTAATCCACAAATCCAAGGAGAATTGAAAATGGCATTTATTTATTTTGGTACTGGGGGTTGAACCCAGAGGCATTCTACCTCTGAGCTATACCCCTAGCCCTATTTTTATTTTTATTTTATTTTATTATTTTATTTTATTTTATTTTTTGGTACTAGGGATTGAACTCAGGGGCATTCTACCTCCAAGCTACACCCCCAGTCCTATTTTTATTTTTATTTTTGTTTTGAGACAGGATCTCATGAGGTTGATGAGAGTCTCACTACTTGCTGAGGCTGTCCTTGAACCTGCAATTCTCCTGTCTCAACCTCTCAAGTACTGGGATTACAAGTGTGTGCCACCATGCCCAGCTTTTATTTTGTTTTGAAACAGGTTTTCACCAAGTTGATAAGAGTCTCACTACTTTCTGAGGCTGTCTTCAAACCTGTGATCCTCCTGTCTCAGCCTCCCAAGTACTGGGATGACAGGCATGCATTGAATCTCACTGGGACATATATGTACATCTATTAACAATAACACCACAATTTAGAGGCAATGAAATTGTAGAATCAAGCCGGGCGTGGTGGCGCACGCTTGTAATCCCAGTACTTGGGAGGCTGAAACCAGAGGATCTGGGTTCATGGCCAGCCTCAGCTACTTAGTGAGGTCCTCCGCAACATAGCAAGACCCTGTTTCAAAATAAAGAATAAAAAAATAGGGCTGAGAGTAGCTCAGAGGTAGAATGCCCCTGAGTTCAATCCCCAGTACCGCAAAAAAAAAAAAAAAAAAATTGTAGAACCAGATAACTGGGAGGGTGTGCCCTAAACGACTTGTTGGTTTCCTCCGAAGACATCAGAATGTGCTTGGCTTAATTCTCAACTTCTTCCCACCTCTTGTCCATCAGTCAGGCCTCATTCTTAAAATAGGACCTGGGCAGGTAATCCAAAGGAGCCAGTGTCTCACGGTGAAAAGTGAGGCCTGGGGTTGGAGCATCTCCCAGCTGCCCAGCGAAGGGCCAGCCACCATGGAGGCATCCTCAGGTGCTCGTTGTCCTGTCCGTGTGAATGAATGGTTCAGGCCATGTCTGCAAACCTGCCTTTTTTTTTTAATTAAAAAAGTTTGACCGGGTGTGGTGGTGCACGCTTGTAATCCCAGTACTTGGGAGGCTGAGACCGCAGGATCTAGGTTTGCGGCCAGCCTCAGCTACTTAGTGAGGCCCTCCGCAACTTAGCAAGACCCTGTTTCAAAATAAAGAATAAAAAATAGGGCTGGGAGTATAGCCTGGAGGTAGAATGCCCCTGGGTTCAATCCCCAGTACCACAAAAGAAAAAAGTTTTGGTTTTGTTTGTTTGTTTGTTTGTTTGTTTTAATAGATGGGATCTCACCATGTTGCCTAGGCTGGCCTCAAGCTCCCGGGCTCAAGTGATGCTCCTAAGTCAGCCTCTCACATAGCTGGTACTACAGGCATGAGCCTCGGTGTCCAGCTGCAAACCTGCTTTACCTTTGCTTCCTGATCCACTCCTGCAGATCCCTCGAGTGCTGCATCCCAAATCACTAAACTTATTTTCTCTCCCCCAACCCTAAACCCTACCCATACCCCAACCTGATCCCCTCCTGCATCTCAGCTGAGCGCCCACCATACATCCATCCATCAGTGGCCAAGTCCAGCAGTGCGGGTATCACCTGGGCTCTGAGGGTGAAATCCGCTGCTCTGTAGTCAACGGGCCTCCTGTTCTAAAAGTTAAACACCTCATCTCTCCAGGAGATGCTGAGCGCTTCATTCCCTGAAGCTGCTGTCATGACAGATTCCAGTGCCAATCTTCCCTTCTTTGTCTGAAGAAATCCTGAGACCCTCCCTCGTTCGTAATGTGCATTTTAATTTCTTCAAACATATCTGCACTTTAATGTGTGTTTACTTCCTTTCTCTGTAGATCTCAGAGCTATTCCTGGAAGCTGTAAGAGGGAGGGACTTTGGTAGTATAGAAGAAAACCTGTAGTAGATGTTCTAAGAAATGGGTGTTTCCTCCCTGCAACACAATTCTTATAACTGGCAAAGATATGTGCTTTTTTTTTTTTTTGGTACAGAGGATTGAACCCAGGGGCTTCTACCTCTGAACTACACCCCAGGCTTTTTTATTTTTCTATTTTTGAAACTGGGTCTCACTAAGTTGCTGAGGCTGCCCTCGAACCTGCCATCCTCCTGTCTCAGTCTCACAAGTATTGGGATTATAGATGTTCGCCACCATGCCTGGCTCAGACATGCATTTTAATGTTGCAATTTTGGTCTTTTAATTTTTCTCCTACAATCCCCCCTATGTTAGTCGGCTTTCCATTACTATAATGAAATGCCTGAAGTAGCTTATGCAGAGCAAAGGTTCATTTCAGCTCACAGTTTTGGAGGTTCTATTCTATGATTGGCCCATTACTCAGGGCCTGTGTTGAGGCAGCACATCATGGTGGGAGCACATGGAAGAGCAAAACTGTTCGACTCATGGCCAGGAAGCAAAAACGAGAGAGGAAGGGACTGCGGTTCCACAATCCCTTTTGGGGGCACACCCCCAATGACCTGAGGACCTCCCACAAGGCCCCATCTCCAGAAGGCCCACAGAATCTTCCAATAGTGCCACCATGGGGACCGAGTAGTTTTTAAGTTTAATTTTAGTTTTAATGTGTGTATTGCTTGTGATGGAACCCAGGACCTCATGCATGCTAGGCAAGTGCTCAATCACTGAACTATACCCCAGCCCTAGGACCAAGCCTTTAACACATGCACCTTTGGGGGACATTCAGTATCCCAATTATAGCACCCCTATCTCCCCACCCTAAGGTTGTACCAGGATTGGTGCCAGGCACTGGCCTTGGAGGCAGCGATATGGGTGAGTATGAATGGTGTTTCTCAGGAGTGAGGCTGGAACGGGGACATCTAGGACCCAGAGTCCTTCCTGTTATCTGCTATGAAAATGCAACAGAAAACTTCATGGGAGACCTACCCTGGGGCCAAAGCCTCTG
>PVJS01006888.1:0-58116 GCA_004027185.1 Glis glis
TCTTTCTTTTTTTTTTTTTTTTGCAGCACTGGGGACTGAACCCAGGGGCATTCTACCTCCAAGCTACACCCCCAGTCCTATTTTTTTATTCTTTATTTTGAAACAGGGTCTCACTAAGTTGTGGAGGGCCTCACTAAGTAGCTGAGGCTGGCCGTGAACCCGGATCCTCCGGTCTCAGCCTCCCAAGTACTGGGATTACAAGCATGCGCCACCACGCTCGGCTGAACTTCCACATTTCTGGCATCTCTTAGTTCTGGCAGTCTCCATTACAGCCTCGGCTTCACCCTCACAGCTTCGCAGATTGCTCCCTCAGGACCTGTCTTCAGGGATTCCAACCCTGCTACATGTTGCCTGACCTCCTGGGCTTTCCTTTGAAATCTGGGTGGGAGCTTCCATAACCCTGTAATTTTGGCATCCTGCATTCCTGCAGAACCAGCACCATGGACAATTCCAAGTCAGCTGAGTGCTGTGAAACATGCCCTGAGGAAACAACTTCCTAGGTGGCCTCATGGATACAGGATCCCCCAGGGCCTCTTTTCAAAACTCTGTGTGTGTGTGTGTGTGTGTGTGTGTGTGTGTGTGTGTGTGTGTATTACTGGGGATTGAATCCAGGGGCCTTCTACCTCAGAACTATGCCCTCAGCCATATTTTATTTTTTATTTTGAAGTAGGGTCTTGCTGAGGGCCTTGCTAAGTTGCTGAGGTTGGCCTTGAACCTGGGATTCTCCTGTCTCAGCCTCCCAAGTACTGAGTACATGCGCCCCATTCCCATCTAAAATGACCTCTTTTGAGCAAGTTTCCATGGTTACACCCTTGAGCCTGCGATGCACAGGGTCTTGCTAATTCTTGAACTGCTGTTAAGGCGTCTTTCCTTTTGTCTCTAGGCAAAGTGCTTAACTTCTCTTTAGTGGTCAGAATCTCTTCAGCAACCATAGCTTTCTTTTTTTTTTTTTTTTTTTTTGCGGTACCGGGGATTGAACGCAGGGGCGTTCTACCTCCGCGCTACGCCCCCGGCCCTATTTTTTATACTTTATTTTGAAACCGGGTCTCACGAAGTTGCGGAGGGCCTCACTAAGTAGAGAGAGAGAGAGAGAGAGACAGGGAGAAAGAGAGAAAGAGACAGGGAGGGAGAGAGAGAGAGAGAGAGAGAGAGAACGCGCGCGCATGCGCGAGCTGAGGCTGGCCGCGAACCCGGATCCTCCGGTCTCCACCTCCCAAAGTACTGGGATTACAAGCGTGCGCCACCACGCCCGGCTAACCATAGCTTTCTTGACCCATACTTTTCTGAACAAACTTCAAATATTTAAACTCTTTCTCCTCTGCTTTTGTTCCCTTTTATCACAGTAAACCTGGATAAAAGCTGTCAGCAATACCCATGCCATCATCAGAAAACTGGATGCCTTGAAATTTCCTACTCCAGGTTAATTATGCCATCACCTTTAAGTTGGGCCTCACACAAAGTCTCAAGACATGGGCAAAATATATTCAAATTCTTTGCCAAAATGTAACACTAGCGGTCTTTCCTCCAATGCCCAGTTCTGTCCTCATTTCCATCTGAAACTTCATGAGCACAGTTTTTACTGTCCACATTCCTATCAGCATTCTGGCATTCCCAGCTCCCACCAACACTATCTATTAAGTGCTCCTTACAATATTCTAAGGCTTCTCTAGCCTGCATCTACAGACCTTTCCAAACTCCTCCCACAAACCCATTCCAAAAGCTTCTGAACCACGTGATTCAGAAGCGATGGCCCCACTCCTCAGTACCAATTTCTGTGTTAGTCAGCTGTGACCAAACTATCTGACATGAACAATGTAGAGGAGGAAAAGTTCATTTGGCTCATGGTTTCAGAGATACAGTCCATAGTTAGCCAACTCCAAGGCAGACATCAGGGCAGTACAGCATGGCGGAGGAAAGCTGAGCTCAACTCAATGGTGGCCAAAAGCAGAGAGAAACAGATAAACAGACAGACAGAAACAGTCCTCAAGGCCATGCTCCCAGAGACCCACCTCCTCTTCCAGCCACACCCTACCTGCCTACATTCTTGCCCAATAAGTCCACTCAAATTATTAATCCATCAATGGATTCAACCACTGATGAGATTAGAGGCCCTGATTCAACTATTTCACCTCTGAACATTTTTGCTTGCCAATACACAAGCTTTTCCTAGGGAACATTCTGTGTTCGAACCATAACAATCTTCAAAGAGTTTGAAAATAATTGGCAGATCATCAGAACTAAAGAAACTGTTCATAGGCCAAAGACGGGGTAAAAATAAAATCACAATATAAACAAAAAGGTTTTGTTTCTGAGTTGTTTGAGGGATTGCTGAGATTATAAATGCGTGGAGTGCCTCCTTTGGGTCCTGGAGCTCTGCTGGCTTCCTGCCTCATTCAGCTTCTACCCCCGGTTCCCGTCAGCCCTTCATCATCTTTCGCATCTGTACCCTTGAGGCAACATTCCATGCATACACTACCTTTTAGAGAACTATAGATTGGGTGAAGAACAAAGACATAAATACGAAACAGAGGACAAGCAAGAATTCCAAAACACACAATTATCAGAGGAAATCTAATCATCCAGTTCAATCCCCTGGAGACTGGGCAATTTCTAAGTTCAAATGGTGTGTGTATGTGACTGATATAATTTCAGGTGATAAAAAGAAAAGAAAAAAGGAATGAAAATAAACAAAACTGTAGTGTTCAGAGCAGAGGTATCCTGAGCAGAGAGCATCCTGAGAGGCCAGAGGTGGAAACCTGGCATGATGGCACGCACCTGTAATCCCAGGACTTGCGAAGCTGAGATGGGAGGATCATAGGTTTGACGCCAATCTCAGCAACTGAGAGGACATAGGTGGAGGAGGGGACACAGGCTCCCAGTGCTCTGTGGAGAGGACAGCCAGGTGCCGGGGATGGCTCCAGGCACCAGCGATGCACAGTGAATGAAAGGTCCCTGTACCTCCTTACAAAGGCACATCCGAAGTCAACAAGGGTAGGGGAATCTGTTCTTTCTTTCCTCACCATTGGTGAGAGAATAAACTGGTTATATTGGGGGGAGATAATTTAGTCATTTCTACTAAAATAAAAAAAATTACACACCCCATGGCTTAGTTCTCCATTTCTAGGAATCTATTCTAGGTAAATATTGCAGGCTATGTATTTTTAAATGTGTGTGTGTTTCTCTTTGTGTGTATTATAAAGGAAGTTCACTGCATACATTCATAACTGTAAGACAGCAGGAAACAGCCTGAATATTCATTAATAGGGGAATGGCTACATAAAGTCTGTTGTGTTCATTCTCTACAATGCCTAAGGATTGAGGCAGATCTGTATGTATTTAGCTAAAAAAATATTGCCATGGTGTGTCATTAAAGCAAATTTCATGTTGAAAAAGGCTGACATACAGCAAATGGTTAAACACTTCTTTGGGCTGAGAATGGAGGTAGAAAGGGAGGAATTTCTCTTTTACATATACTGTATACATATATATCTAAGTGCTAATGATTATGGCTGATTTTCACCTTTTGGTTAGTGGGGTTTGTTTGTTTGTTTGCAGAGCTGGGGATTGAACCCAGGGGCATTCTACCTCTAAGCTACACCCCCAGCTCTATTTTTATTCTTTATTTTGAAACAGGGTCTCACTAAGTTGCAGAGGGCCTCACTAGGTAGTTGAACCGGACCGCGAACCTGCGATCCTCCTGTCTCAGCCTCCCAAGTGCTGGGATTACAAGCGTGCACCACCACGTCCTGCTTGGTTTGTGGTTTTAAATGTTTATCTAACATATGTATGAGTAAATGTTGCCCAAAGTTATTAAACATGTTTCTGAGATACAGTGACGTGGTCAGCATCCCAGTCCTTAGAATCCACCATCCTCCACTGACCACAGCCAGAGTTTCCTGGAAGAGATCTGCCTGGGGCAGGGGTCAGGCAAATGACTGCTACTAGCTGGAGCCTTAGTTCCAACCCTGCCTGTGGCCTCTGGTACCTGGACCTATCTGGGACCAGTCCAATACTTGTGTTACTTGGAGGAGAAGTAGATTCTACTTATGTCCCAAAGAGTATCTGTGGGTGCCCGTCTTTGGCTTCCTTCCCTTTTCTTTGCTTTCTGTTGGCCTCTGAGTGGTAAGACTTTTAGAGCAGAATTAGAATATGGCCTAAGAGCCGGAGGCAGGAGAGCTGCAGAGGGGCCGTCGAGTGTTACACGAGCGGAACTTAGAGGACGGAACAGCTGTGCAGAGCAGGGAACCCATCAAACTTAGATCTGGCCTTTAAGGCTTCAATTCCCCTTTTTATGGTTTTCTTCATCTGTTTTTGGACTTATTTTGTTAAACTAGGTCTTCAGTGTGTGAACATGGAGAAAACAGTTCTATAAACATAATGAGCGAAAAATAAAGCAAGTTCCAAAAGGATATGTACCACAGAATATCTATAGACATATTAAAAATCCATAATACCAGGTTTTGCTTAGGGGTAGCATGCAGAGAGAATGGGGGAAAGTCTGCCGTCATCAGTTAATTCATTGACTGCTTCTAGGTTGGAGGGAGGGGAAGGAATAGGGTGAAGTTTCTCCTGTACCTGTTAAAACTTACTACTTCTTTGAAGAACAGAAAGCTATCTGAAGCAAACATAGCAAACTATTATAAAAAAAAAAGTTAAATTTGGGTGGTAAATGCATGTGTGTTTTTGTTTGTTTGTTTGTTTTGTGGTACTGGGGATGGAACCCAGGGACATTCTACCTCTGAGCTACACCCCAAGCCCTATTATTTATTTATTTATTTATTTATTTATTTATTTATTTATCTACTTATTTTTGCGGTACTGGGGACTGAACCCAGAGGCATTCTACCTCCGAGCTACACCCCCAGCCCTATTTTTTTTATTCTTTATTTTGAAACAGGGTCTAAGTTGCGGAGGGCCTCACTAAGTAGCTGAGGCTGGCTGCGAACCTGCAATCCTCCTGTCTCAGCCTCCAAGTACTGGGATTACAAGCGTGTGCCATCATGCCTGGCTCTATTTTATTTTTTATTTGGAAACAGGATCTCACTTGGTTGCTGAGAGCCTTGCTAACTTGCTGAGGCTGGCTTTGAACCTGTGATCCTCCTGTCTCAGCCTCCCAAGTACTGGGATTACAGGTGTGCATCACCACACTCGGCCTGTGTGCCTGTTTTAATACTATTTTCTGTGTATAGATATATACATATAAAATATTCATAATTTGGCCGGGCGTGGTGGAGCACGCTTGTAATCCCAGTACTTTGGGAGGCGGAGACCGGAGGATCCGGGTTCACGGCCAGCCTCAGCTCTCTCTCTCTCTCTCTCTCCCTGTCTCTCTCTCTCTCTCTCTCTCTCTCTACCTAGTGAGGCCCTCCGCAACTTCGTGAGACCCGGTTTCAAAATAAAGTATAAAAAAATAGGGCCAGGGGTGTTGCGTGGAGGTAGAACGCCCCTGGGTTCAATCTGTTTTCATTAATATGTGCAACCTAAGGTGTAGTAGGGTCACACAAGGGATTCTGGTTGATAATGGAGAACTGTCAGCGGAACAAGGGAAGTGGTACAAGGGAAGAGGGAGGGCAAGAAAGAAGTGAATTAATGGAATTACTATCATAAACAATATGTATATGTGAAAATATACCAACATCATTCTTGGTACTTCATACAGGTAGGGGGAGGCGGGGGGGCACTAAGAGCTGTGTGCATATATGTTAACATCAAATAGATATTCATTGCAATGTAAGACTCCAATGCACCAATAAAAGCACATTAAAAATATTCATAATTTAAAAATTAAATTGCTGCAAAGGGACATTCTTTTACTTTTCCAAATATTAAATTTGTGGTTTATTTCCTCCTTAAAATGGCTAACAGAGAAAATAAAACTACTTACCCAGTACAGAAATTGGCTTCTCATCATTTTCTTCTTTGTCTGACTCGAATTCTACATGTTTTGGCATTTGCCTCCGGCCACTGATGTTTTGCTGATGCACATACTTTTCAAGGGTCCAAACTGATATAGGTTCCCTGATTTTCTCTTGCATGTTGATCACATAATCATGGTGTAAATACAGGAATGACAGAGCTATCCAGATCCCAAATATCAAGGACCCGCAGACTAAACGCTGAACTAAGGTACTTCTCATTGTAAACCTAGCATTTTTGAAGGTCTGCTGTTCAATTTCCTAAATCAGAAAGATTTAAAAGAAGCAGTATTACAGATATTTCAAAGGTTTATAGATCATCTACTTGGCTTACATTCAATGTCAGTGTTTTGAAAACATAACCATTTTGATATTGTATTGGTCAGGGTTCACTAGATCAACAGAATTCACAGAATGAAAAAAAAAGGATTTATTAGATCAGCTCACAATGTAGTCCTGAGTTTCGACTGCACATAAAGAATCAGAGGAATCAGTAGCTGGTCGGGCGGTCTAAGAGCTGGAGCCTTAGGATTGAAGCAACCACCAATTCAGTCCAGTCCAAGATGTGAAGATAAGGAAGCTCTTCGGGGAAACGATGGTGAAGTTTCAGCTCGAAGGCTGGAGGCCGACGATCTCAGAGAAGAGCAGAAGATCAAGAAGCTCTTCAAGGAAACGGCAGAGTTGGAGACCGACGATCTCAGATGAGAGAAGATGCATTTTCTTCAGGAAGAGTCGAGGCTCCCTCTATGCGGCTTTCTCCTTCTTTTATCTAAGTCCTGCACCTATCAGAACCCCACTACCCACATTTAGGGCAGGACTTCTGGTTCAATCTGCTGTTACACAACCAAAGTCACATGATCTTAGGTGGGTCAAGTTGACAAACCAGACCAACTATCACAGATATCAGTCTTTTCTATTAGCAAAAGCTCTTAAAACTGATATTCGTAAGATTACTTAACATCCTGATCCATCAATTTAAAACATACAGTGTTATTTAAAGTCCTTGGCCTCTACTCCTGAGTGCACAGTTTTAGGAAATAATGTGAAAAAAGTCTTGCTCAGCCAGGTGTGGTGGTGCACGCTTGTAATCCCAGTACTTAGGAGGCTGAGACTGGAGGATCCGGGTTCGCGGCCAGCCTCAGCTACTTAGTGAGGCTCTTCGCAACTTAGTGAGACCCTGTTTCAAAATAAAGAGAAAAAAAAAGTCTTGCTCATCCCTTCTCTATGCCTAACCCATCTTGGAAAGAGAGTACAGGTCTCTAAAAAATATGATTTGACACCAGTGAAACTGCGAGGCGTGGGAAGACATGCAATGTGGCATGCTGGAGAGTACGTGCAGGATGAGAACTGAGGTCACGGTGGAAGGGACTGTGAATCGGCGCTATGGTTTGGGCGCTAGCTAGTCAAGCGGGAGGCATACACGCAAGGTCTGCAGGAGAAGCAGTCTGTCACAAGATGTGTACAAGAATGTTTGCTGAAGTGAAGTTGGTACTCATTTAAAAAGAAGACAAAACAAGTTTTTCTCAATGGAAAAATTGATGATTGAGACTGTCATTCAGGGGTGGAAACGAACCAACTGGAGGTGGATGCACGAATTTTGCAAAATCTGAAAACCCTAACGTGCCAAAGCAAGTAGGACCTGATGTAAATTTGTTGATGGATGCGCCCATATGCAGCAAATGCACAGAAAAACAACATGTGTGCAAATGAGTACACAAACTGACGATAGTAATGAGCTCCACGGGGAGGAGGGCTGGATTCTTAATGTGTACTTTTTAGAAAGCTCTGAAGCAAATATGGCAAAAAGATGCAGCTTGATAGAGCTTGATGATCTGCACAGCGTTCATGATACTTTTCTCTATATTTCCTTTATGTTTGTTGGTAATTTACCTAAAGAGAAAAAGAGCCAAGAGCCATGAGAGGCTTCCTTTAAGGTGATGGATTGAATGTGTGTGTGTCTCTTCTCCCTCTTGATTCAATTGTGAATTGAAATAAAGCTAAACAGTCTAGTGGGGCCGGGCGTGGTGGCGCACGCTTGTAATCCCAGTACTTTGGGAGGTGGAGACCGGAGGATCCGGGTTCGCGGCCAGCCTCAGCTCTCTCTCTCTCTCTCCCTGTCTCTCTCTCTCTCTCTCTCTCTCTCTCTCTCTCCTTAGCGAGGCCCTCCAAAACTTCATGAGACCCGGTTTCAAAATAAAGTATAAAAAAAATAGGGCTGGGGGTGTTGCGCGGAGGTAGAACTCCCCTGTGTTCAATCCCCGGTACCGGAAAAAAAAAAACAGTCTAGTGGGGAAAGACACAAGCGAACACCAATGTATGTGTGATTTTTTAACACATGCTTGCAAGACAGAAAGCTATTGGATGCCTGATAACCATTTAGAAGGGCACAGGAAGTCATAGACCAAGTGCACAGTGAGGGGACTTTGAAGTGGAAGGGGTCCAGCTGATGTGGCAGCAGCTCAGGGCTCCAGGCTCAGCATTATAGACAGAAGCTCGGGGCTGAATGGAGCGGGTCACTCAGAACCTCTGGATATGGAATGTCTGCACCACGCGGTCCTCTTTGCCGCTTCACACACAGGATCTTGATGGCCAGGGTGCTGTACCTGAGGTGGGAGGTGAGAGAACCATTCTACTATGAGAAGACAGGCCCTGGAGAAAAGATGGCCACCAACTTCAGTGTGAGAGCACCTGGCAAAGCAGCCAGCTCCCCTTGAAGATGACGTGCCTGTGGCCACAGTTGTCTCAACAACTGGAGAGTCCAGCCAGCTGGTTCATGTGTCACTTTTTTTTTTTTTTTGCGGTACCGGGGATTGAACACAGGGGCGTTCTACCTCCATGCTACACCGCCGGCCCTATTTTTTTATACTTTATTTTGAAACTGGGTCTCACGAAGCTGTGGAGGGCCTCACTAAGGAGAGAGAGAGAGAGAGAGAGCGAGCTGAGGCTGGCCGCGAACCCGGATCCTCCGGTCTCCGCCTCCCAAAGTACTGGGATTACAAGCGTGTGCCACCACGCCCGGCCATGTGTCACTTTTGATTGGAATGGAATGCTGTCATGCACTGAACTGCACCCTGCCCCCAAGTTGCTATGTCAAAGCACTGACCCCCAATGTGACTATTTGGAGAAAGGGTCTTTAAAAAGGTGACTAATGGGGTCATGGGGTGGGGCCCTACTCCTAAAGCATTGGTGTCCTTATAAGAAGAGGGCCAAGAAACACAAGCCCAGAGGATCGGCCACTCGCGAGGACTCAGCAAGATGGCAGCCATCTGTGAGCCAGGGAGAGGGGCATCAGGAGAAGGCCACCCTGCTGCGCCTTGACCTTGGAATTCTGGCCAACAGCTGTGAGAAAATAAATTCCTGTTGGTTAAGCCGGCCATTTTGTGATATTTTGTTATGGCAGCTCAACCAGACTAATACCAATGCCAAAGACTGACCAAGGTGATTGAGGAAAGCCTCCAGAAAAACAAACAAATATAAAAGTAATGTAGAACCCAAAACGAATAAGAACTTTCAAAATATAACACCGATTTTGACTGCTCAGAAAGATCGAAGGAGATG
Organism: Glis glis; assembly: GCA_004027185.1. Lineage (NCBI taxonomy): Eukaryota > Metazoa > Chordata > Mammalia > Rodentia > Gliridae > Glis > Glis glis. The sequence goes on from PVJS01006888.1 coordinate 9,474, forward strand.
CTACGCTTATTGTTTCCATCAGCATTCTCACTGCTGTGACCCCAAAAAAACTTCCTTCCTAGGAAGGAAGATTAATCTTCTCCCAGTTCTGGAGATTTCAGGGTTCAGCCCGTGTGAGGCCGGATCTGCGGAGCTCAGGGCATGGCGGCAGGAGGCAGAGAAAGGGAGAGAGCAAGTGCTCTGCTCTGCTATTGCTGAAACTGGAAGCAAGAGAAAGAGAGGAAGGGGAGGAGGGGTGGGCCATATAGAATCCCCAAGGCCACATCCTCAGGGATACCGCCCCAGCAACCAAGCCCCGCCTCCAACATGGCTGCCTTGATTCCCTGAGGTCTAGTGGGACATTCTAAACCCAAGCCATTACACTTATAAAACCAGAGAAGAAGACTACAAGAAAGGGATAAATATTGAACAAAAGGGGGCAGTTGAAATGTAAAACACAATTGCTACAGTTAAAATAAAAATTAGTAGCCAGGCGTGGTGGTACACACTTGTAATCCAGTACTTGGGAGGCTGAGACAGGAGGATTGCAGGTTCGCTGCCAACCTCAGCTACTTAGGCTCTCTGCAACTTAGTGAGACCCTGTTTCAAAATAAAGAATAAAAAATAGGGCTGGGGGTGTAGCTCAGAGGTAGAATGCCCCTGGGTTCAATCCCCAGTTCTGCAAAAAAAAAAAAAATCATTAGAAAGTTGGAAAATAGGGGGCAAGGAATTTTCTGGAAAGCATAACAGAATGACAGAGGGACAACCTAAGAGAAAGATGAGAGCTCTGGTGTTTCTTCCCAAGAACATCTAACTAGTAGTAATGAGTTCCAAAAAAGCAATGAGAGAAAAATGGAAAAGAAATCATCAAACTAATAAGGAATTAAAGGGCCCTCCAGGATGTCCAACACAATGATCAAGATTCTAAAAACTTCCAGAGTGGGTGGTGGTTGGGGAAATAGGTAATGTATAGAAGGAGAATTAGAATGACGTTAAATTTCTCGAGAACACTGGATTCAGAAAGATTATAGAGAAATGACCCCAGAATTCCATGTTAAATGATACTCAACCTAAAATCCTATACTTGGTTAAAACTTTTGGGCTTGGGAGTGAAATAAAGATATTTTCAGATATCTAAAGGACTCAGAAAATGTACCTTCCCTGCATTCTTTTTAAGGGGGATTGGGGGAGACTACATGAGGATTGTAAATGCTAACAAAGCAAAATGTAAAAATAAATAAATAAGAAAGATGCAGACCCTTATGTGGGACAGGGAAGTTTAGGTAGATGACACATTTGATGGTAAAAATGTAGGAATAAGATTTATAGAGTGCTAAAGACGTAAACACTGATTACTGCATTAACCAAAAAAGTCACAGAGATTTATTAGGAAAATAAACTAGATAAATTGTAGGTAGTGTAAGAAAAATGAAATTGATGTATAAAATAAATCAAGAAATAGAAACGTAAGAATATTATCTAAACCATGGAAACAATTAGCATAAGAAGCATGAGGACTGGATTAAAGTGGTTGCTTTTCAGGGAGGGAATTGGGCAGAGACTAAGATTCTTTTATTTTCTGTATGTATGCATTAGACTGGAATTTTTTTTTTTTTTTGCAGTACTGGGGATTGGACCCAGGGACATTCTACCTCTGGGCTACACCCCCAGCCCTATTTTTTATTCTTTATTTTGAAATAGGGTCTCACTAAGTTGCAGAGGGCCTCACTAAGTAGCTGAGGCTGGCTGCGAACCCGGATCCTCCGGTCTCAGCCTCCCAAGTACTGGGATTACAAGCGTGTGCCACCACGTCCAGCTGGAAAATGTTTTTAAAGACTTAAGCATTGAAAACACATTGTGTCTATCAAGGGGCGTCAATTCTGATGGACACGTGCCTACAGCTGCCATTTGTGCCCCCCTGTGTCCCTTTAAATCACAGGACATCTGCCGTACCTGGGATAGGTCATCAAAGAAGTGGGCCTCCAGCTCTCCAAGTTGGCCCTCAGTCCAGGGCCCCTGGGCCCGGGTCCCTCCTCTCCTGCTTCCATTCCCGCAAGCATCTTCTTGCCATTTGAATATCTGGTATTGTCTCCCACTTTTGCCCTCTGGCTCAAGAACAGAACATGGTTCCTAGGCTTGCCCTGGGGAGGAGCTGGCATACACTCTTAGATCCAGAAGGAAATCCAGGCTGCTCCATAGAACCTCATCCCCAGAACAAGCCCACCAGCACCAGGCCCCTGGCCCCCAGAGAGACTTGAACGCACCTGGACAGAGGTGTTCTACAGCGGATGCTGTGCTGGCCCACCCAGGCCACGCGTGCCCCGCCTCTGGACAGTCCCCCTTGTACCCTCCTGGCCACCAGATCAATAACTGGGGTCAAGTCACAACATGCCCTGGCTGGGAAAGTGCTACCCTGCTACGGGGAGAAGGAGAGCGAACCCCAGTGGGCTGCAGAATTGCCATGGACAGCCAGCAGGAGCTGGGGTGCTGCGTGGAGCAGAGTTCTGAGCATGCTGGGGCAGGGGAGGGCGTGTTGAAGGTTGGATTAGGGAGCGTGTAGCAGTACAGCCGTATTCTCCCAGGACACGATTTAACACCTGACACGGATCCTGGATGCACGAGAAAGGTTCACTGACTGGACAAATCACGCTGGACAAATGAAATACTTGATTACGCAAAGAAAAAGTCTTAAATAACTTCTAATTTGGGGAAATGGTGAATTGCCTTGCATGAGTGAGGCCCTGGGTTTAGTCCCCAGCACCACAAAACAAATGAACAAAAACTGAATGGTAGGAATGGTGACATCTGAATTTATATTAACACCACCTCTTCCTATTAAATGCCTAAATTTTGAGAGACTTCTGTGTTAACTTTCTCCAAAATCCAAAGCAATTAGGAACTAGTTAAAGGAGAAAATAGGCCGAGAGAAGCAATCGAAACTAATAAAGTTGACACATGTATTCATATGCTAGGATTATTATGGAAAAATAAATCCGTATTCTCTAGGATTTGAATTTATTAAGAAAACTTGGAGGGAATTCTCTTAAGATGCAAACACTTCTGAAAATGGCCCCTCTAGCTTTCTTATTTTACTAACATAAGTTTTTCTTCATTTTTTGGGTTTTTTTTTTTTGGTACTAGGGATTGAACCCAGGGGCATTCTACTTCTGAGCTACACCCCCAGCCCTATTTTATTTATTTCTTGTTCAGAAACAAGGTCTTGCTAAGTCGCGGAAGGCCTCGCTAAGCTGCTGAGGCCGGCCACGAACCTGCGATCCTCCTGTTTCAGTGACTGGAGGCTAAGTTCTCTCCCCACATTTTGTTTTTGTTCCTCCTTTCCAGCACGCCACGCCCCCTCCACCTACCACTGAGGTCACTTGTTAACTGCTCCGTCCCTGCTTTGGAAGTGACAGTGAACTTGGGCAGGGCTCTGTGGGAAGAATCTGGGAGCAGTGATCTTTTTCTGGAGGGCAGATTTTATGGTGCTGGATTGTGCTGGGTGGCCTCACAAAGCCTGGTGACATCACACCAGTGTCACCGGCCCTTAGGCCCCTCCCTGTGAGCTCCCACCAGCAGGTGGAATCCAGGAGTTCCAGCGTTGAAGGGGCCTTCCGGAACGCTCCGAAGCCCTTACTCCTCTGCTGGAGGAACAGGGAAGGCCTTGGGGAGTCCAGGTCAAAATCCAGGGTAACTCCCTTCTCTGGGCTAGGCCTGATGCTTCGCTCTTGTGAAATAAACAAGAAAAACAAAGAGCTTGCAGAATACCTCAGGACACTTGCAAAGGAGCTAGAGGTCGAGCTGATGGCCTTTTAAGTTTTGACTCCAATGTTTTACTCAGCGCGTAGACATTAGTACTTGAGTTCAGCCAAATGCCTGTGAATTTTCTCCCGCACAAGTCTGAGCCGATTTGGCCTTCCCCTCTTTGAGGAGGCTGACTCAGTGGTTTCCAGGGACCAGACCTCTGCTTCAGGTCTGTGAGAGGAAGGGGGTGGGCTGGTAATGACCTCTGAGCATGACCCCTGCACCTCCGTTAGCCAGGCTAGGTGGAAAGGTGCTTCTTTGACCTTTAATAGCAAGATTAATATTAAAAAAGTAGGTTTGGATTGGGGGTGTGGTTCGGTGGTAGAATGCTTGCCTAACATGTGCAAGGCCCTGGGTTCCATCCCTAGTATTAGAAAAGAAAAAAAAGTAAGTTTTTATTCACAATAGCCTCAAATTGGAAACAATTGAAATGTCCATCAATAGTGCAGTGATATGGCGCCCTCAGATGGTGTGGAGGGGCAGAGCAAGACGCAGGTGCGCATGGCTCTATTTTTATGATGTTCAAGGAGAGGCAGAACTGGTCTGGAGTGAAAGTAGAGCCATAGTTACCTGGGGGGGATGGGGGTGACACTAAATACTGAGAGGGGTCAAGGGTGAGACTTTCAGGTGCTAGAACCATCCTTTCTTTCCCTTCCCCTTCCCCTTCTCCTTTTCCTTCCTTCCTTCCTTCTTCCCTTCCTCTCTCCTTCCCTCCCTCCCTCCCTCCCTCCTTTCTTTCTTCTTTCTTTTTCTTTCTTTCTTTTCTTTCTTTCTTCTTTCTTTCTTTCTTTCTTTCTTTTTCTTTCTTTCTTTCTTTCTCTCTCTCTCTCTCTCTCTCTCTCTCTTTCTCTCTCTCTTTCTCTCTCTTTCTTCTTTTTTTCTTTTCTTTTCTTTTCTTTTCTTTCTTCCTACTAGAGTTGAACCCAGGGGCATTCTACCTCTGCGCTACACCCCCAGTTCTTTTTATTTTTTATTTTGAAACAGGGGCTCTCTACGTTGTTGAGGGCCTTGCTAAGTTGCTGAGACTGTCCTCAAACCAGTGATCCTCCTGTCTCAGCCTCCCAACTACTGGGATGCCAGGCGTGCGCCACCGCGCCTGGCTCAGAATGTTCTGTGTATGCTTCATCTGGGCATAGGCTGCGTGAGGCCAACACACACAAACACGCATGGCTGTTCACTGAAGGTTTGCACACTAGGTGTGTGTGCATGTCAGACCCTCAGAAAGTCAGAGAAAGCGTCAACACAACTTTTGATGAAGATTTAGCACGGGAGTTTTGCAAGCATTGTAGGGTTTGGTTTTAGTAAAATAACGTCTTTCTGAGAAATGTGCACATAGGCCTTATTCAAGCGTAATAGTTAAGATTTTGCTTTTATTTGGTTTTTATTGAGAGATAATGCACATACCATCAAACCCACCCTTTTGAAGGGTACGATGCAGTGGGGTTTTAGTGTATTCACAAAGTCGTGTAACTATTACCGCTATCCAATTTCAGAACATTTTCATCAAAAAGAAATTGCAACAAAACTAGCAGTCACTGCCTGTCAGCTACTGATCAACTTTCTGCCCCTGGGTTTGCCTGTTCTGGACATTTCATAGAAATGGAATAATACAAGAAGTGATGTTTGGGGTCTGGCTTCTTTCCCTGAGCGTAATGTTTTCAAGGTTCACCCATGTTGCACCATGAATCAGTTCTTCATTCCTTTTGCTGGCTGAATAGTAATCCATTGTCTGGAAATCCCATGTTTTATTTGTTATTCATCAACTGGTGAGCATTTAGATCATTTCCACTTTTGGCTATTGTGAATAATGCTGCTATGAATAGCCACGTACGAGTTTTTCTTTGGACACATGTTTTCAGTTCTCTTGAGTATATATCCAGGAGTAGAACTGTGTATAGTAATTTTGTGCTCAGTTTTTTGAGTAATTGCCTGTTCTCCAAAGTAGCTGCACCATACAATTTTTATTTCCAAGATTTTTTCCCAAGGGAGAGGGAAACCATTTGTTAACTGGCCTTCCTTGGACTTGTCCTGTGGACTCCAGACTTGCCTAGCCAGCCTCTACCACTGTGTGTAGACCGTTCCCAGCAACACACATTAAAATATATATCTCCTATTGGTTCTATTTCTCAGGTAGACAAATGCACACACCTATGTAAATCCTCTCTCTCTCTCTCTCTCTCTCTCTTTCTCTCTCATCTTTCTTTCTGGTGGTACTGGGGATTGAATGCAGGAGCATTCTACCTCTTAGCTACACCTTCAGCCCTACTTTATTTTTTATTTTGAAACAGGGTCACACTTAGTTGCTGAGGGTCTTGGTAAGTTGCTGAGGCTGGCATCGAACCTGAGGTCCTCCTGTCTCAGTCTCCCAAGTACTGGGATTACAGGCATGTGCCACTGCTCCTGGCTTTGGTTTTCAAGAGCAGTCACATTCTGAGGTAATGGGGGTTAGGTTATTCAATGGATGTGTTTTGGGGACACAACTCAGTCCTCAGCACCAGGCTGTTTCTAGTTTGGAGCTATTATGAATAAAACTGTTCAGAACATTCCTGTACCTGTGTTTATGTGGACATATACTTTTGTAAACAAATTCTTTCTTTACTGGGCCCCTTCCTTCCTTGTTCCATCTGTGGTGCCAAAATGATAAAGTTTTTCCTCTTATTGGGTTCTTATCTGCAAAATTTAAGAGTTAAGTCAACAGACTATAGGAGGGTGGAAATTGGGAGATGAATATTAACTTTAAACTAAGGGAAGAGAGAAGACAAAAACAGCCCCCCCCCCACGCAGGGGAGAGAGGTCCCCCAAAGAGAGGAACAATTGAAGTTCTAGGGAGGTGAGTTTTTATCCCTTTCTGTGATTCCTCATCTGCTCTTTTGTGATTGGTCAGAATTGGGTCTTGGGGACCCAATGTCTCTTGCCTAGTTTCAATCCTTAATTTTAATCTGTATTCCAAAGGCCAGCGGGCCCTTCCCGTCTCCTGGGGCCACTGTCTGCTCCCTCATCCTTTTCTTTTGATCACTCTTGGGGCTGAAGTCTGTATTAACTTGCACTGTTATCCCTGTAGCTATTAACTAACCTTCCTGTGCTCAGGTCTTCTGCCCTGCCTCATTTTTGCTTCTCTGGGTAAATATTTGGGAATGGTTAGTCTTAAAAGAGCTACCGCTGGGCGTGGTAATGCACACTTGTAATCCCACTGCTTGGGAGGCTGAGACAGGAGGATCACAGGTTTGAGGACAGCCTCAACAAGCAGAGAGACTCTCAGCAACCTAGAGAGATGCTGTTTCAGAACAAAAACTAAAAAGGGCTGGGGATAGCTGGACGTGGTGGCTCATGCTTGTAATCCCAGTAATTGAGAGGCTGAGACAAGAGGATCGCAGGTTCAAGGCCAGCCTCAGCAACTTAGTGAGACCCTGTTTCAAAAATTTAAAAAAAAGGGACTAGGGGGTGTAGCTCAGAGGTAGAATGCCCCTGGGTTCAACCCTCGGTACCACAAAAGGAAAAAAAAATAAAAAATAAAAAAGCAACCAGACCTTTTACCAAAGTGGTGATGCAAAATCATGCTCCCACTTGGTGTTACCATTCTTTTTATCTTAGTCATGGGCAGGATGGACATCCAGCTCTGACAGTAGCCAGATCAACTTCGGTGAAAGGAGACCATGCTGTTGGGTCTGTGAAGAGGTTCCACTTGTATAATCAGCTCCCCACACTTCGTGCTAGGACTGGGTGGCCCAGGGGAGGCTGGCTGCTGTGTGCAGGATGCTGATGAGCGTTAACACAAGGCTCCGTGGTGCGCTTGTTTTCTGCTTCTAGCTCGGGTCCTTCCTACGGCTTTTCCTCAGACGTCTATGTCTCTGGACTTCCAGTTTTACGCATTCCAGGTTCTGGATTGAACAGCCAGGTCATCTGCCACAAGTCAAGAGTCCAGGGATAACTGTACCTCAGGTCGGTTCCTCCTCTACCAGGGTGGGTGATCAAGCGTATGACCTTTCCCGTCATCTGGTGGATTTCTGTGGTGTCTACCCAACCCCATCTCAGTGACTTCAGTAATATCCAGCTCATGACGGGTAGCCCTAGTCAACAGCAATTGGCGTCAGACTCTATCAAGGACTCAGACTCTCCACTTTTGCCTACGATGTCCGATGGGTGGCTAGAAGCAGGGTTGAAGACTTGGCATCTCTGCCTCCATTTTGCACCTGTTTCTTTTACTGAGTCAGTTCATGGAGACCACACATGGTCAAGAAAGTCCAACACACGCTACAACATGCATGCACCTCGAGGACATGAGTGAAACATACCAGTCACAAAAAGACAAGTACTCTGTGATTACACTTGTGTGAAGTACTTAGAAATACTTAGAGCAGTCAAAACCAGACACAGAAAGTAGAATGGTGGCTGTCAGGGGTTGGGAGGAAGAAGACTGGGGAGTTATTATTTTGGTACTGGGGATCAAACCCAGAAGCATTCTACCTGTGAGCTATACACCTAGCCTTTTTCATTTTTTTAATTCCAAAACAGGGTCTCACTAAGTTGCTGAGGCTGGCTTCGAACCTGTGATCTTCCCATCTCAGCCTCCCAGGTACTGGAAATACAGGTGTGTACCACTATGTCCAGCTGGGGAGTTCTTTTTTAATGTGTGCAGAGTTTCAGTTTTACAAGATGATGAGAGTAATAGAGATGGACGGTGGTGATGGTTATAGAATGTTATGAATATATTTAATATCACTGAACTTTGCACCTAAAAATAGTGAATATGGTAAATTTTATGTTTTGTCTATTTTATCCCAATAAAAAAATAGAAAAAGAAGCCAGCACACACCACGATTCCTTTTTTTGTGTATATGTTTGGTACTGGGAATTGAACCCAGGGGTGTTCTACCTCTGAGCCACACCCAATCCCTTTTTATTTTGAAACAGGGTTTCACTAAGTTGCTGAGGCTGTCCTCGAACCTGCGATCCTCCTGTCTCAGCCTCCCAAGTACTGGGATTACAAGTGTACATCACCACGCCTGGCTACCACGATTCTTATGGTTATTCCTGCCCCATACCAATCAAGTACTACAGCCATGACATCACCCCATACTCTGCTTTCTGCTTCCCCAGAATTTCAGTTACCATGGTGACAGCTTTGATAGCCACAGTGCTGGGGCAACTCCCACCCCAGTTCCATAAAGAAATGGGGTCCTAAGCCGGGCGTGGTGGCGCACGCTTGTAATACCAGTACTTTGGGAGGCGGAGACCGGAGGATCCGGGTTCACAGCCAGCCTCAGCTGTCTCTCTCTCTCTCTCTCTCTCTCTCTCTCTACTTAGTGAGGCCCTCTGCAACTTCGTGAGACCCGGTTTCAAAATAAAGGATAAAAAATAGGGCTGGGGGTGTAGCGCGGAGGTAGAACGCCCCTGGGTTCAATCCCTGGTACCGCAAAAAAAGAAAAAAGAAAAAAAGAAATGGGGTCCTTACTGCTGTCAGTAACTAATCCAGCTCCAAAACCCCATCCCGAGTGTTCACTTCCTGGAACCACTTTTGCTACAAAAAGCTGGGTTTTAGCCAGGCATGGTGACGCACGCTTGTAATCCCAGTTACTTGAGAGGCTGAGACAGGAGGATTGCAGGTTCGCAGCCAGCCTCAGCTACTTAGTGAGGCCCTCTGCAACTTAGTGAGACCCTGTTTCAAAATAAAGGATAAAAAATAGGACTGGGGGTGTAGCTTGGAGGTAGAATGCCCCTGGGTTCAATCCCCAGTACTGCAAAAAAAAAAAAAAAAAAAAAAAACAACACCTGGATTTGGACTTCTCAGAAAAAAGAATCTGAGACAGAGGGTTGTGTGCTGTTCTTTAGTTAGGGGACATAATCCCAGAGAGCGGGAGTCAGGGGACAAGAAGGATACAGCAGGAAGGAGGTAGAGCCAGCGTGGCTGTGTCCTCGGCCGCTGTGGCCACGTGTGGCTGATTGCTTCTGAGAAGCACGTCCACTCTAAGTCAAGATTGTCCGCAGGAGTGGAAAAAGAGCAAGATTTGCCCACGAGCTCTTCTTTTCTACTGACTGAAGGTTTGTGAGCCCCCCATGCTTCTGAGTTGGGGACTTGTAAGCACGGGGGCAGGAGATGAGAGGGACCCGGAGGATAAGAGTGGGCCCTGCCATGCGCATCACCAGCGTGAACGCAGACCCCATCCTGAACCCGGTCACCTCCGCGGCAGCCAGGACACAGCTGGGCGAGGTCAAAGTGCCAGAAGTGGGGCTGAGGAGGGTCCCCTGCAGAAGGCTGTGAGGGGCAGTGACGTCCCAGCTGGGAGTGGGCAGGTCTTTTCCTGCCACCTATTTGACCAACTACAATCACTCATGACCATGCTCTATATTTCCCTCCGTTGGAAAAGGAGGGTTCCTGCTTTGACTGAGAAAAACCCCTCCTCATCTGCTTGGTGCCCATCCCTCTTGCTGTCTCAGGGCTAAACAAGTCTCCCATTTACCCGTCTTCCTGCATTATCAATGTCACCTCTACTGGATCTTTTCCATGAACAGCTTTAAAACACCCTGCTTTGACCCTTGTCCCCTCCAGCCACTGTCCTCCCATAGAAAGCCTCGGAAGGGGTCTCTGTGGTCACTCTCTCCACCTCTCACATCCCAGGACCCCCTGTGAGGTCTCCAGCTTTGGGCATACAGGAAGACTTATAGCCCTTACTAATTTTGGTCAAAGGACGGTGACCCAGGGGATTTCTTTCTTTGAAATTGACTCTCTTTTGTGTGTGTGTGTGTGTGTGTGTGTGTGTGTGTGTGGCACTTGGGATTGAACCCAGGGGCATTCTATTTCTAAGCTACACCCCCAGTCCTATTTTTATTTTTTTATTTGGAAACAGGGTCTCACTCACTGAGTTGAGTAGGGCCTCACTAAGTTGTGGAGGCTGGCCTTGAACCTGCAATCCTCCTGTTTCAGCCTCCCTAATACTGGATTACAAGTGTGCACCACCACACCCGGCTGGAAGTGACCTTTGAAGTATACTACAAGGCATAGCTATGAGATGGCTGACCCACAACAGGTTTAATTTACGTAACACGCTGTGTTTGCGTAAGTCACACCACATTTGTTGTATTGAGCCCCTGAGATTCTGAGGGTAATGTGTTACCCCAGCATAACCTATAATGCTCTAACGATACATGCTCCTCAAGTCCTACTAGTCATTGTCCCATCCCCTCTACTCCACTAGACTATTTTTATCAAAGCCACCAATGAGCAGCTGCCAAACCCCAGAGCCACTGTTATATCCTCATCTATTGATGTGGTGGTTGTGTAGACAGTGCATTTGGACATGTCTTTAGGTAGATTATGATTCTTAGAAAATCCACAGGAAAAGGAACTGGTGAGTAATTCAGAGGAGGGCTATGTAACAAAATTGAACTTCAGGGGAAACCCTGGCAAAGGCCTGACACACTGTATGCCCTTTATCGTGCTGAGCCATCATAACCTGGATGACTGCTGCCACTGCACAACCCATTGAAATGTTCTGGTCTGTCTTCCCAACCGGCCTGGGAGTTCCTGGGGGAAGAGAGTATTGTTCGTCTTTATACTCTTGGAATTCTGGCATAGAATTTAGAATCCTGAATGGAATCATGGAAAGAGCAGAGAAATTCAAAGTTGAAGACGTACACTTGCACGCTTGTGATCCCAGTACTTGGGAGGCTAAGACAAGAGGATCGCAGGTTTGTGGCCAGCCTCAGCTACTTAGTGAGGCCTCGACAACTTAGTGAGACCCTGTTTCCAAATAAAGAATAAAAAAAGGGCTGGGGTGTAGCTCAGAGGTAGAATACCCCTGGGTTCAATCCCCAGTATTGAAAAAAAAAAAGACATACACTTCCACACCTGCAGGGAAAGCCTGGAACTTTCCTCGTAGCTAAAGGGAAATTAGGAGGCTGAAGCAGTATGTGTTCTCTCAAAGTAGTAGGCAAGTTTCATCCTAATTGATTCTAATTAAACAGGTAAAAACAAGTCAGGCATGGTGGTACATGCTTGTAATCCTAGTACTTGGGAGGCTAAGACAGGAAAATCACAAGTTTGTGGCCAGCCTCAGAAATTTAGCAAGGCCCTCTGCAACTTAGTGCAACTTGTTTCAAAATAAAAACATAAATAGGGTTGGGGGTATAGTTGACAGGTAGAATGCCCCTGGGTTCAACCCTCAGTACCCCTACCCCCCAATAAATCAGGTACAGAGAGAGATATAGAAACCCAGAGTCTTCTTCTCAGGTTGAAAAGGAAAAGGGAAACACATGATAGGGGAAGATATCCTTTTGTTAAGATAGATCAAATTGTGAACCAGGAAAACTATCTTCTTATCCCTAGTCTCCTGAGGAAGAAAAAGGAATACTGAAAACAAAGGGCAGATATACAGAAATGAGTAACACAAGTTAAAGGAAAGCAGGCAAAAACACTTGGGTATAAAATTTGCCAATTATTGCAAACCATCCTGTTAGTCAGTGTTCTGCTACTATAACAAAATATCTGAGCAAATCAACTTAAAAAGAGAAAAGGTTTGCTTTGGTTCAAAGTTTTGGAGGTTTCAATTCATGGTTGGTTGACTTGATTTGGGACCTGTGGCAAGGCACTGTCATAGTGGGGGTACATGACTGAGGAAGCTGCTTACTTTATGGCAAATGGAAAGCAAAGAGAGAGGAAGAGACCAGTATCCCACAATTCCCTTTTAGGGCACACCCCAATGACCTAAAGACCTCCCCTAGGTCCCACCTCCTAAAGGTTCCACCATATCCCAATTGTGTCACAAGCTGGGGGCTAAGCCTATGTGTGTGTATGTGTGTGTGTGTGTGTGTGTGTGTGTGTGTGTGTACATGTGCAACTGGGAATTGAATTCAGGGGCATTCTACCTCTGAGATACACCCCCAGCCCTTTTACTTTTTGTTTGGAAACAGGGTCTCACTAGGTTGCTGAGAATCTCGCTATGTTGCTGAGGCTATACTTAAACCTGTGATCCGCCTGTCTCAGCCTCCCAAGTACTGGGACTACAGGTGTGCACCACCACACTTGGGCCTTTGGGGGACATTTCAGATCCAAACTACAGTGCATGCCAAGCATTTCTGAGGGTTGTTAGCTTTTGAGCAGCAGGACCTTGGACTTGTCTATCTCTCATTTTCTCGATGAAGGATAATGTCATGTGATAATGGAGACAGAAACTGGAGTGCTATGTCTACAAGCCACGGAGCACCAAGGATTGTCCACAACACCAGAACTGAAAGTGGCAAGGGAAGACTCTATCCAGAATCCCAGAGGAAGCATGGCCCTGCTGATACCTTCATCTCAACTTCTGCCCTAAAAAAACTGGGAGAGAATAAGTACCTGTTGTTTTAAGCCATTGTTAAGTAAAAATTCCAGGAGACCGTTGTTTTGGACTAATCTCCTGCACTGAGCACCAAAAGATCAAATTAAAAACCAAAATGGAGTCATTCATGCTGTCTCGGTCAATATTCTCACTGCTATAATCCTGAACAACTGACCATACAACTCAGAGGAAGCAAGAGTTATTTGCTCACAGTTTTTGGAGATTTCAGGTTCAGTCCATGTGAGGCCAGAGTGCAGAGCTCAGGGTATGGCGGCAGGAAACAGAAAGAGAGAGAGAAAGAGAGAGAGAACACATAGGCTCTGCTCTCACATCATGGAGATGTGAGAGAGCCAACAAGCAAGAGAGCCAACAAGCAAGGGGATTCAAAGACAAAAGTACAATACCTAAGGCCACACCCACAGGGACCCACCTTCTCCAGTCACACCCCATCTGCCTAGGTTACCACCCAGTAAATCCATTACAATGGGTTTATCCACTGATGAGATTACAACCCTTGTGACTTAATTACATCAACTCTGAACATCAATACATGAGCTCTTCAGGGGACATTCCATATCTAACCATAACGCATGCTAAGTTCCATGTTACCAAACTGAAACTAAGTCGTTACCTGACTTTCTGAGGAATCAAGTGGGCTAACACTTAAAAACTTGTCTTAAAAACCCTTTGGAAGAATCCAGCCCTCACCCACTCTGGTTACCCAAGCATTCAGACTCTGTTGCTGCCCCTCATTTGGGATCTTATCATCATGGGGGAGAAGTAACTTTCCCCTCTAGAAATGTAGCAAGTTTTTCCCATGGAGCCAGGCTCTTATCTTAGGAAACTCACAGACAGGGTTATAATGCATTAGAAATTAATGTCTTGTCTTAAAGTGTGGACCAAGAGCTGGGGGTGTCGGGTTGGAGAGGAGGGAGAATCTGGTGATAAATGTCAGAGGAGGCCTTCCTTTGGCTAATATTGTGAAAATAAAAGCAAAACAATATTGGAAGAGCTTTGCAAAATGGATTTGGGAGGTTATTTCCTAACAGAATGACTTGTGCAAGATTCCAGCTGTTGCTTGGAGGGTGAACTTGGTCACCTCCACCCTTTGACCACAGACATCTGGACCAGAACAACTGGACAACGATTATGTTTTTTTTTTTAACGGTACTGGAAATTGAACCCAGAGGCATTCTACCTCTGAGCTATACCCCCAGGCCTTTGTAAATTTATTTATTTTGAAACAGGGCCTCACTAAGTTGCTGAGGCTGACCTCGAACCCATGATCCTCCTGTCTCAGCCTCCCAAGTACTGGTATTATAGGCATGTGCCACACACCATGCCCAACTTGGACAACTATATTTTGGCTGGAGGATCAAGATGCATATCAAAAGATGATGTAACTCTTGTTTTATGGGCATTTCTGTTCCACTTATAGGTTCTTCTCTTTATCTTCTGTTGGTCGCATAGTCCCTGCTCCTTCTCAACACTCAGTAATCCATAGAAGCGCCCACTTTTTCTGCCCTACCTGGAACACTGATTCAGAGCTATGAGACACAAACCTGTGTCTCAGCTGGTTGTGGTGGTGCACACCTGTATGCTCAGTACTTGGGAGACCAAGACAGGAGGATTGCAGGTTTGAGGACAGCCTCAGCAACTTAGTGACACCCTCAATGACTTTGCATGACCCTGTTTCAACATAAAAAATAAAAATAGGGCCGGGCATGGTGGCGCATGCTTGTAATCCCAGTACTTTGGGAGGTGGAGACCAGAGGATCCGGGTTCGCGGCCAGCCTCAGCTCTCTCTCTCTCTCTCTTTCCCTGTCTCTCTCTCTCTCTCTCTCTCTCTCTCTCTCTCCCTCTCTCTCTCTCCTTAGTGAGGCCCTCCGCAACTTCGTGAGATCCGGTTTCAAAATAAAGTATAAAAAATAGGGCCGGGGGTGTAGCACGGAGGTAGAACGCCCCTGGGTTCAATCCCCGGTACCGCAAAAAAAAAAATAAATAAATAAAATAAAAATAAAAATAGGGCTTGGGTATATCTCAGAGGTAGAATACCCCTGGGTTCAACCCCCAGTACAAAAACAAAAGCAAAAACAAAAAATCCTGTGCCTCCTAAATTAGAATTTCTAAGATCCCAGATAAAGTCCTTTTCATTTTTGCAGTCTCTGAGCCTAGACTGAGCGATGATATCCAAGAAGGGCTACCTAATGTTTGATAGAGCCTGTGTCGATGGCTTCTACTCCAAGCCAGCATGTTGTTTATTTGATACAAGGTTATAGCACTTAGGACAGGAGTTCATAAGCAATAGCAAAATGTGAATATTTGCGGGGGAGGGGATGCTGCCGGTTTTCGTCTTTCAGCACCTCCTGATATCTGGGGGTGAGGAGGTAGAAAGACAGATAGGGTTGGAGAGCCATGGTAGGAAGATGGAACTTCCTGAGGGTCAACAAGGTTAAAACTTCCTGTCAAAAAGAGCAAACTTCCTGAGTGTCAACAAGATGTTTGCAAGACTCCAAATGTTCCAAGCCATAAGCAGACACTGTCTCAATCCCAGAAATAACCTCAGCCACAGAAGACAAATACGTTACGTGAAGTGGGCCTGACTCCTCAAGACAAGGCACCGACCGATCGGACAATTCAAAAGAAAAATCAAGCCGGGCATGGTGGTGCACGCTTATAATCCCAGTACTTGGGAGGCTGAGACCAGAGGATCCAGGTTTGCGGCCAGCCTCAGCTACTTACTGAGGCCCTCCGCAACTTAGTGAGACCCTGTTTCAAAATAAAGAATAAAAAACAGGACTGAGGGTGTAGCTCGGAGGTAGAATGCCCCTGGGTTCAATCCCCAGTACCACACACACACACACACACACACACACACACACACACAAAAACCTTCAAAGAAGGATGATATAAACCCCTAGAAAAGCCCCCCAAAGCTACCTGCTTGGGATCCCTCCCTTTGGGAGCTTCTCTCTCTCTCTCTCTCTCTCTTTCTCTTGTAGATCGCGTGGACTCTGGAAGAAGGTTTTGTGCAATTGACCATGCTCAGCCCAGGCAACACTCGGTTAGTAGCTAGAAGGCCCCGCTGTACACTGGAGTCTGCCGAGACCCCTGGGGTGACCTGCCTCTTTCACTGTCCTGTTCTCTTTATAATAACCTCCCTGCTCACCCTCCTGGTGTCTGCAGGTGTCATTCTTCGAACTCCATCAGACACAAACCTGGTAAGGAAGCCATCGGTACCAGGGGGACCAGCTAAGGGCCCTGGGTACTGAGCTGCGTTCTAGGACGTACCAGGGAGCAGAGAGAGTCCAGGTCCTGTACCAGAGCTGTTCATGTCTTCAACAGGGAAAAAGACTTTTTTCCTCCCAGGGCAAATTCTTCGATTCAATTCCCATGAATGGATTTGGCCACAGGAGGCCGTTCCCCTAGATAATAAGCACCAAAATTTGGGGGGATAGATGTTAACCAGTGGCCTCTTGAGTAAATGATAAAGTTTTGTCTTCAATTAATGAAAACCCAGATAACTGGTTCTGGGATGACAAGGACATCTGCTGAATGGAGACGCTCTAAAGATAAAAATCATAGAGACCCTGGGGCCCTACGTTAGTTATTCAAACATTAATGATTTAATGAGAAACAGTGTGTTTGGAGACTTTTGATGTTGGCAGCTTAATTCACATGCCAAATGATAATCTCTTCAAGCAGCAGTAGGTTCTTGGGGCTCGTCCCCCTTGTGAAGCGTGTTAAAAGCAAACACAGTCTCTTAGCTCGTGGGAGCTGGTCTGGTGGGACGTGGCCAGATATAACTTAAATGAACTCAGGTGCTCTGCTCTATCTTTTTTTTTTTTTTTGTGGTACCAGGGATTGAATGCAGGGGCGTTCTACCTCCGTGCTATGCCCCTGGCCCTATTTTTTAGCCTTTATTTTGAAACTGGGTCTCACGAAGTTGCGGAGGGCCTCGCTAAGGAGAGAGAGAGAGACAGACAGACACAGACAGACAGAGAGAGAGTGCGAGAGAGCTGAGGCTGGCCGCGAACCAGGATCCTCCGGTCTCCGCCTCCCAAAGTACTGGGATTACAAGCGTGCGCCACCACGCCCGGCTCTATCTTTGATCACTGCACTGCATTTGCCCCATTTGATGAACTCTCAATGGAAATTGGAACGAATCTCCATCCTCCACTGACATTTTTCTAAAATAATCACATTTTCATTTTTCTTAAATCTTCTCTAGCTTTCGCTTTAAATAATATGAGATCTGTGCTGCACAAGACCTCGGGGACTCATTTTGACCTCCTGCGGTCATTTCACACATGGGGAAACTGAGGGTGAGTGGAGGGACATAGCTTTCTCAAGGATGTTCTCCGTACCTTGAACTTTCTACTATTTAGGTTTAAGGACTGACCACATGGCCAGGGAGATTGTTGTTCCTGGGTCACACAGAGCTTCACTAACTTCCCTGAGCTCAGCCAGTCCTTTGAGGGACTAATTGCCTCTGGGAAGGACAGTAGGCCATCCTCCTGTCTCAGCCTCCCAAGCACTGGGATTACAGACCTGAACCATCACACCTGGCTTCTTTTTCCCAGTCAAACAAACAGGACACAGGTTCAGAATAGAGGGAATCAGGGCACAGACCTCCAAACCAGGCGACCCTCCGGTTTACCTCTCCTCCTTTCTCTTTCTCATCCTCTTCCTCATTCTCCCTCCATCTCACCCTCTCTCCCTTCCTTTCTTTCTTTCTTTTTTTTTTTTTTTTTTGGTGGTACTGGGGATTGAACCCAGACGCCTTCTACCTTTGAGCTACAACCCCCAGTCCTATTTTATTTGTTTGTTTGTTTATTTATTTATTTATTTATTGGCAGTACAGGGGATTGAACCGAGGGGCATTCTACCTCCGAGCTACACCCCCAGCCCTATTTTTTATTCTTTATTTGTAAACAGGGTCTCACTAAGTAGCTAAAGCTGGCCACAAACCTGTGATCCTTCTGTCTCAGCATCCCAAGTACTGGGATTACAAGCATGTACCACCACACATGGCTATTTTTTTTGTGTGTGGTACTGGGGATTGAACCCCGGGGCATTCTACCACTGAGCTACACCCCCAGTCCTATTTTTTATTCTTTATTTGGAAACAGGGTCTCACTAAGTTGCAGAGATCTCACTAAGTAGCTGAGGCTGGCCGCAAACCTGGAACCTCCTGTCTCAGCCTCCCAAGTACTGGGATTACAAGCATGCGCCACCACGCCTGGCTTGTTTTTTTTTTTTTTTATTTGAAACAGGGTCTGACTAAGTTGTTCATGGCCTGACTACGTTGCTGAGGCCATCCTCCTGACTCAGCCTCCCAAGCACTGGGATTACAGACCTGAACCATCACGCCCGGCTTCTTTTTCTCTTCTCAGAAGATTCCATCTGGACTCCTGAGAGACTGGCCGCCCACAGCCTCACTCCAGACTGCCCCTCTATCCCCTCTGCTTCCCTCCCCTCCTGACCTCCTTCACAGTCCCCATGTCTTGGCCTCTATTCTTAATTCAGCCCCTCGTTTCAGTGCAACAGTTCCCTCCAGAATCTTTCTGAGAAAGGGTGATGGAGGCAAAATATCTTAGATATTGCAAGTCTGAAAGCGTCTTCAGTCGCCTAGTGGTAGAACTCTTTGGATCGTCTTTCTTCAGCACTTGAAGGCCGTGGGCCGACCCCTGGACGTCACAAGCTCCTGCTGGGCCCCAGTGTCGGCCCCATATTCTGGGACCCTTTGTCCTTCAATTATTGTCTCTTTGGGGGTGCAGGAAAAAGACCCACTAAGCTAATTCAAATAAAGGGGGTTCGTCTGTGTGGAGGTGGAAAGATAAGAAGGCCCTGGAAGGATGGATATTCAGCAAATCTACATTAAAAAAAATCCAAGAACAGAACTGAAATAACGTCAAGTAGCCCAGGATGGGGAAGGGGAAGCCGGCTCCCCGTCCTGGGCATTGGGGTCCCTCTGCCAGCACCGCTGATTCTGCCTCCCTGCCGGAAGCTTTTGGCGCTGTGCCCTCTGGCTCTGGCTCTCACCCTCAGCCCCACCTCATATCTTGATTCTGCCTTCTAACTCACTACATTTCAACTCCCCAAGTAGACGTTCCCCAAGAGAGGGGTCTTTCTGAGGTAGATGAGACACCCCTAAGTTGTTGGCAGTTTATCATGGACTGTCTTGAGCCGGGCTCCAGGACCTGGCCCAGTCTGTGGCAGGGACCCAGTAACTAATAGATGGAAAAGAACGTGATTTAAATTTGCATTTCTCTGATTTCTTTTTTTTTTTTTTTTTTGCAGTACCGGGGATTGAACCCAGGGACATTCTACCTCTGAGCTACACCCCCGGCCCTATTTTTTATCCTTTATTTTGAAACTGGGTCTCACGAAGTTTCGGAGGGCCTCACTAAGTAGCTGAGGCTGGCCGCCAACCCGGATCCTCTGGTCTCCGCCTCCCAAGTACTGGGATTACAAGCGTGCGCCACCACGCCCAGCCATTTCTCTGATTTCTAATGAAACTAAGCTCCTCTTTGTGTCTGGTGGCCTTCGGGTGCCTTTTCTGTGAACTGTCTATCTATATCCCATTTGGGCTCCCCTCCCCCACTGAGGTGCTAGAGCTTGCATCCAGGGCCTTGGGCCCGCCAGGAAAGTGCTCCCCCACAGAGCTACACCCCCAGCCTATCTTGCTGTCTTTTTCTTGTTTACCTGCATGAGTTCCTTGAATTTCCCAGGCTGGCTTTTGATAGTGCTCATTCTGTTCCCCTACCTGTTAACTTTGTCAGCGGACGCCTGGTTGACCAGAAATCCAATTTTGATGGAATAAAAATTATTAAAAATGTTTTCTTTGCCTTATTGTTTGTGTTTTGGGAGTTTTAAGAGGTCCTTCCTCACCCTTGTATCACAAAGAAATTAGCCTACGTTTAATTCCACTTTTACTGTTCATATTTCATACTGAATTCATTTTAAGTAAATCCTTTGGCTGTGAGGCTGTTGAGTGTTTCTCCCTCCATACACGGAAGCATCTTCCAGATATCTACAAACAACTCCTCTTTCCCCCACTGATTTCCAGGCTGTCTTTATTGTATAATGATTCCCATGCCCAGTAGTCTCTCTCTGAGCTCCGATTCTGTCCTTCTGGTCCATCTGTCTGTCCTTGAGTTTATATTCTATCTTTATTCATAGTTGGGCAAGTGTGGCTTAGCTATTCATGAATCTTTTTTCTTCCAAAAAAATGTAAATTTTTAGAAGTCCTTCATAGGATGGTTACAACTCTGATGGGAAGAGCCAAGCGCAAAAGGCTCTTAGACTAGCGGGGAGATGACGGCGCAGCAGTGAGGAGACGGGGCTGCTAAAATGAGGTCGAGGCACATGACCACTGCAGAGGAAGTGAAAGTAGCGAGGTGCTGAGATGTCACCAGCTCCTCTCCCTTTTCAGTTTAACAAAGTTAAGATCAAAGCATCAATTATATTTGCATCATATAAGATTATACTTGCATGAAAATTACACATCCATTGCATGAAAGCACATAGGATGACCCTAGTCCTCTGATTCATGTCTGATCTGCACGCGCTTCTTTAAAGGTGGTATCAAACACTTGTTGCCTCCTCCCGACTTCCTGTGACACTTGTTAACTTTCACTTCTGGTTTGCTTCATCTACTCCTCTTTGGAAATCATTTCCTTTTCAAGTAAATATGAACATCTCTAATAAATAGCATTGTATGGATGTCTTTATCTTAGTAAAAAACAAAACAAACCCCTTAGCACTTTTATCCTTGCATTCAAATAGATGTGTGCTATTAGACGGTAGATCAGGTGCTGTTGATTTGGGTATTACTTAACTCCTTCTCTATCTTAAAAATAAAGAGGGGAAGCCAGGCGTGGTGGCACATGCTTATAATCCCAGTACTTCGGAGGCTGAGACAAGAGGATCGCAGGTTCGCAGTCAGCCTCAACTACTTAGTGAGGCCCTCTGCAACTTAGTAAGACCCTGTTTCAAAATAAAGAATAAAAAACAGGGCTGGGGCTGTAGCTCGGAGGTAGAATGCCCCTGGGTTCAATTCCCAGTACTGCAAAAAAAAATAAATAAATAAATAAAATAAAAAATAAAGAGGGAAGCCAGGCGTGGTGGTGCAAACCTGTAATCCCAGTACTTAGGAGGCTGAGACAAGAGGATCACAAGTTTGAAGCCAGCCTCTGCAACTCAGTGAGGCTCACATCAACTTGGTGTCACCCTGTTTCCAAATAAAAAGTAAAATAGGGCTGGGGGTGTAGCTCAGAGGTAGAACGCCCCGGGTTCATTTCCCAGCACCACAAAGAAAAAAAAAAGAGGGAACATTTTATTAGAAAGTGTGCAGAGCTACATGCCCAGAGGAGAACGAATGAAACAGAGCCACGAGGATAAACTTCAAAAGTCTAATTCCGAAGGAGAAAAGCAGATTACAAAAGAAGGCAAAAGTGTGAGAACATCTTCTCATAAGGTTTAAAATGTGTAGAATAATAGTCTGTATTGTATCAACACACACATATAGAGAGAAGCATAAACATATGTATGGGAGTAATACATACAAGTTCAGAACAAAGGTCACCTTGGGAAAGGGGTGTGTGGGTGTGTCATAAAGGAGGGGACACAGGGACCTTCAACTCTACTCAATTTTTGAACCCAGGGCCACTCCACCTCTGAGCTATAGTCCTATTTTTTTCTTTTTTTGGCGGTACCGGGGATTGAACCCAGGGGCATTCTACCTCCGCGCTACACCCCAGCCCTATTTTTTATACTTTATTTTGAAACCGGGTCTCACGAAGTTGCGGAGGGCCTCACTAAGGAGAGAGAGAGAGAGAGAGAGAGAGCGAGAGAGAGCTGAGGCTGGCCGCGAACCCGGATCCTCCAGTCTCTGCCTCCCAAAGTACTGGGATTACAAGCGTGCGCCACCACGCCCGGCTCTATAGCCCTATTTTAATTTTTATTTGGAAATGGGGTCTTCCTAAGTTGCTGAGAGCCTCGCTAAATTGCTGAGGCTGGCTTTGAACTGGTGATCCTCTTGTCTCAGCTTCCCAAGTATTGGGATTACAGAATGCTCCACCTCACCCAGCTATTATTTTTTTAAAAAGACCTAAAGTAAAGCGGGGCATGGTGCTGCATGCTTTAATCCCAGTACTTGGGAGGCTGAGACTGGAGGATCCGGGTTTGTGGCCAGCCTCAGCTACTTAGTGAGTCCCTTTGCAACTTAGTGAGACCCTGTTTCAAAATAAAGAATAAAAAATAACGGCTGGGGGTGTAGCCCGGAGGTAGAATGCCCCGGGTTCAATCCCCAGTACCACCAAAAAAAAAAAAAAAGACCTAAAGTAAGTATGGGGATTCAATTAAGCTGGTTTATGAGTGCCTAGCTATTTTTATATGATGCTTTATGCACTTTATTTTGGTGGTATTGGGGATTGAACCCAGGGGCATTCTACCTCTGAGCTACAACTCCAACTCTATTTATTTATTTATTTATTGTGGTATGGGGGATTGAGCCCAGGGGCGTTCTACCTCTGAATCAGACCCCCAGTCCTATTTTATTTTTTATTTTTAAACAGGGTCTCACTAGGTTGCAGAGGGCCTAAGTTGCTGAGGCTGGCTGTGAACCTACAATCCTCCTGTCTCAGCCTCCCAAGTACTGGGATTACAAAGTGTGCACCACCATGCCCAGCTTATTTTTTTTATTTTGAAACTTAGGCTCTCACTAGTTTGCAGAGGGCCTCGCTAAGTTGCTGAGGCTGGCTGTGAACCTACAATCCTTCTGTCTCAGCCTCCCAAGTACTGGGATTACAGGAGTGCACCACCCCACCCATCTCTATACACATTTTTTTTTTTTTTGCGGTACCGGGGATTGAACCCAGAGGCATTCTACCTCTGAACTACACCCCCGGCCCTATTTTTTATACTTTATTTTGAAACCGGGTCTCACGAAGTTGCGGAGGGCCTCACTAAGTAGAGAGAGAGAGAGAGAGAGAGAGAGAGAGAGATAGAGAGAGAGAGAGAGAGAGAAAGAGAGAGAGAGAGAGAGAGGAAGAGAGAGTGAGAGAGCTGAGGCTGGCCGCGAACCCGGATCCTCCAGTCTCTGCCTCCCAAAGTACTGGGATTACAAGCGTGCGCCACCACGCCCGGCTCTATACACATTTTGTTTGTAATATTTTATAATAAAAATAATTAAGGGTCTTAACACAGAATTCACAGAAATAGATTCCTTATGACCTTCACATCTATTAAAAACAATTGTGTTTTATTTCATTGGTGGCCCACAAGAGGGAGATCTAGAATAATTCAGCAACCAAAGTTCTACTGAGGAAAATACCATCCCAGGAAGCTTGGCACGGGCGGGGCAGCAGGTGCCTGCCGGACTCTGAGAGGCGACAGCGCTCCGGAGCAGAGGCCGCGCCCTCTCTACACAGTCTGGAATCCATCGCAGGTGCAGCGACTAACCCAAGAGTGTTTTCTTTAAGAAAAGTACAACTTCACTGTTTGCAGAGTAAATAATGCGCGGCGGCAAGAGGAAGTGGAGTCGCCAGCGCTAAATGTGCGGGAGACACGTGGCGTCATTTGGCACCTGTGTCAGGTGCCTGGTCCACGGCCTGGGGAGCCCCAAAAAGCCAGGATCTGCCCCAGGCACCTTCAGAACTATGTGAGACACTCAGATGGCTGTCTGTCGCTGGAGCCAGAAACAATATGACCAGTGTACAATATGCCTGGCCACGACAGATCTGAGATTGAAATTTACCATTACTAGAGCCCTTCAAAGATTGAAACTGTAGACAGCGGGTTTCAAGCTTTTTCACTAATATTTCTGCAACTCATTTTATTCCTTTTTTATTCAGTTGCCAAAGGTTTTATTAAAAATTGTAGAGGATACATAAATTAGGAAAAATCTCTTCAGTAGTGGTTTCTTTTCTCTCTCTTTTTATCTTTTGCAGTACTGGGAATTGAACCCAGGGGCATTCTACCTCCGGGCTACACCCCCAGTCCTATTTTTTATTCTTTATTTTGAAACAGGGTCTCACTAAGTTGCAAAGGGCCTCACTAAGTAGCTGAGGCTGGCGCGAACCTGCGATCCTCCTGTCTCAGCCTCCCAAGTACTGGGATTACAAGCGTGCGCCACCACGCCCAGCTCAGCAGTGGTTTTTTGAAGCAAGGAAACTGTCCTTACTTTTTTTTTTGGTACTGGGAATTGAATCTAGGGGTGTTCTACCTCTGAGCTAGACCCCAGTGCTATTTTATTTTGAAACAGGGGTTCACTAAGTTGCCAAGGGTCTAAGTGGCTGAAGCTGTCCTCGAACCTTCGATCCTCCTCTCTCAGCCTCCCAAGTACTGGGATTGCTGGTGTGAGGCACCAGCTTGTCCTTACTCTTTGCCAACATTATTTAGTTGGGCGTCATCTTGGAGAGAACAGAGGCTCCCTCTTTGTTAGTACCAATCATGTCACCAGTAGCAAATACTGTGCTTGTTACATGGTTGGCATGAGAGAAATGTTTAAGTTAATGCCATAGCCAAGAGTATCGACCGATGAATGGCTAAGCAAAACGTGGTGTATGCACACAACCGCCATCTCAAAAAGGAAGGAAATCCTGTCACTCGCTACAACATGGTCGAACCTGAGGACATTATGCTAAGTGAAACGAGCCAGGCACAGAAGGACAATCATGTGCTCCACGTCCACGAGGTCCCTGGTGGTGGAATTCATAGACAGAAAGTGAAGGTTGTTGCCAGGAACCAGGGGGAGGAGCAGTAGGGAGTTGTTACTGAACAGAGACAGAGTTTCAGTTTGAGAGGTTGAGAAAAGTGATTGAGGTAGATGATGGTGATGGTCGCACAACAGTGACAGTGTACTCCCGGCCACTGGTCTGTGCATTTAAAGATGGTTAACATTAGCCGGGCGTGGTGGTGCACGCTTGTAATCCCAGTACTGAGGGAGGCTGAGACAGGAGGATCACAGATTCATGGTCAGCCTCAGGAACTTAGCCAGGCCCTCTGCAACTTAGTGAGACCCTGTTTCAAAATAAAGGATAAAAAAATAGGTCTGGGGGTGTAGCTGAGGTAGAATGCCCCTGGATTCAATCCCCAGTACCACAAAAACTAAAACTAAAAATAAAAATAAAGATGGTTAACATGGTGCATTTTAAACACACAATGGAGCTTTACTCAGCCATTAGAGCAAAATTATGTCATTTGCAGCAAAATGGATGGAACTAGAGAATATGATGCTAAGTGGGCTCAGCCAGTCGCAGAAAGTGAAGGGTTGTATGTTTTTGCGCACATGTGGAAACTAGAGGAAAATAGGAAGCAAAAGTATGTCATTCAAATGATGAGAGAGACCTGTAGCATAGTGGAAGGGGGTTAGGGGAGGTACGGAGGGGACAAACGAGGATTGAGGAAGGAAGCAGTTGCAAGGTTCCATCTATACCAGAAGGTTTCACTACCAATGTCACCGATGTGTGCGGGGAGGGAGGGAGGGAGGGAGGGGAGCAGGGTGGAATTGGAGGGAAATCCACCAGGTGATGTGTGTATTGTGCTGGTATCACTTGCATCTCACTATGATGTATACATTGCAGCAATAAAAGTATAAAGAAGAAAGAAAAGATAATAGTGATAAAAGTATTGCTCAGAGCCAGGCGTGGTGGTGCACGCTTGTCATCCCAGTACTTGGGAGGCTGAGACAGGAGGATCGCAGGTTCGCGGCCAGCCTCAGCAACTTAGTGAGGCCCTCCACAATTTAGTGAGACCCTGTTTTAAAATAAAAAAGAATAAAATAGGATTGGGGGTGTAGCTAGGAGGTAGAAGGCCCCTGGGTTCAATCTCCAGAAACACACACACACACACACACACACACACACACACACACACACACACACACACATTCAACAACAGAGGAAGGTGGATTCTGCAGCCCACACATCTGTGGCTTGGATTCTAGGCAAGTCCTAGATTCTAGGTTCTAGAGCATGGAACAAAGTCTTCCTCAATGGAAACTTTATCACAGGAGACAGCACGTCCTCCAGAATTCTCAGAAAAGGGCTTTCAACTGCCCAATTCTCCATGAAGGGTTTTGTTACACAATCATTTAATGTGCCCGACCTGAGGGCGGGCTCCTACCCATGTCTCCGGTGCCCGGAGAGGAGGGCAGAGTTCTGGGACCTTGGAGATGGAGTTCCTGCTGAGGAGCTATGCCTACGACCTCATCAACCAGGAGCCAGGAGTTGAGTTTTAGAAAATGGCAGGCTCCTCTGTGCCAGCCTTTCAAAGATCCAAGAAAATATGGCCATTCAAAGGGCTCCATCTCCCTCTCCCCCAATGTGGTTCACAGGAAAGAAAGCACAGATTTTCAACTAAGACAGGGGCAGGCGTGAATTCCGGTTCCACCACCTACTAATTGCCTAGCCTTGAGCAAGCTAATGCCATTAAGCCTCAGTTTCCTTCCTTGGCAAAACCGAGATAATATTATTTATGTGTTACTTGCCCTAAGAATGAAATAAGGACCAGTAGAGTGTCCCATTCATGGGTTCATTTTCAAGAACTCTCAGTGTGCCGGATCAATAATTTGCTTTATAAATGTGAGGTTCTTTTTCCCTTCCCCGAAGCAAGAGAGAAAGGAATTAGTTTCATTATTACTATCTTGTAGAAGGGGTGATAAAAAACTTTTGCATTTATATTGGTGCTCAGATCATTAAGATTATTCAGAGAAAGATGTTTATATGTCTATGTATGTAGACATATATATGTGTGTGTATGTATATATATATACATATATATATACATACAAATACATGTATAGGTCTGTGTATGTTGACACACTACTATATTAACTTGGTTTCCAAAAATATGTGCATCAGCCTAGGAAAAAATAACACAATAGTTAAAAACTGTACAGTTATTTAAATACTTCTATACTCTGCTGGTGGGAGTATCAATCTGTAAAAATTTTCTGAAATGCATTTTATTATCCCAAGAGACTTAAAATATTTACATATTTTAACCACTTCTAGAAATCTATCCTAAATATTAAAATTTAAATAAAGGTTATGTTTTAAAAGAGCTTATTATAGCCATTATTGAAATAGCCAAATTTGAAAACTGCCCACCTGTTTCAAGATAAATCTGTAACTGGAAATAATGTAATACTAAGTTAAAACTCAGAAAGCCTATTATGTATATAGTATGATTCAACTATGTAATGATATATATTTATGGATGCATAGAACAAAAGGTTGGAAATAAATGCACTGGAATATTACCAGTAATGGTCAAATTATAAGGGACTATCATTTTCTTTTAGTTATTCAGTGTTTTCAAATTTTTCAAGTTTACACTTATAAAAGAAATATAATGTTAAAACAATAAAAGTAGTTTTTGTAAGAAAGGTTAAAAAAAACATATTAATGCCTCCCCAAATGCCAACTCCACAAGCCCATTTCAGACTTCATCCTGCGGGATCTAACTGCAATATTTGATACTGCTGATCATCTCTACTTCTAGAAATCCCTTTCCTTTGACTTCTGCAGCCCAGGGTTCTGAGAGAAAGAGTGCTGGGATTGATTAGCAATTCCTAGCACAGGCACAGAGGGGAGTGAGAATGCGCGTACTAACATATTTGCTGATTGATTAGCAATGCCTAGCACAGGCACAGAGGGGAGTGAGGATGCAGATGCACATACTAACATATTTGCTGATTGATTAGCAATGCCTAGCACAGGCACAGAGGGGAGTGAGGATGCAGATGCACATACTAACATATTTGCTGATTGATTAGCAATGCCTAGCACAGGCACAGAGAGGGGAGTGAGGATACATGTACCAACATATTTGCCAGCTTTGTTCTAGCTACTTTTGCTGGATAAACTCTCCCATTCCCATGGCACTATTATTTATTTTTTGGTGCTGGGGATTTAATCCAGGGGTGCTCTACCTCTGAGTTACACCCCCAGCCATTTTTATTTTATATTTTGAGACAGGCTCTCACTAAGTTGCTGAGGTTGGCCTCACACCTGCGATTCTGAGTACTAGAATTATAGGCATGTGCCACTGTTCCTAGCTCGCTCATCATGTTTATGCTAAGGATTCAAGCCTACAATTCTTTTTTTTTTTTTTTGCGGTACTGGGGATCAAACCCAGGGGCATTCTACCTCTGGGCTACACCCTCAGTCCTATTTTTTGTTCTTTATTTTGAAACAGGGTCTCACTAAGTTGCGGAGGGCCTCACTAAGTAGCTGAGGCTGGCTGCGAACCCGGATCCTCCAGTCTCAGCCTCCCAAGTACTGGGATTACAAGCGTGCGCCGCCACGCCCGGCTCTCAAGCCTACAATTCTAATACATTTCTTTCTCTCAGATTCCATACCCATCTATTCAACTTTACATATTCTTACCGTCTGGCATAATGAATGTAACAGGCACAAGTTGAACTTATGTTCTTCTCCTCCCACCTTCCTGTTCAGAACTTTTCCCTTCTGTATTCTCCTATTACATCAAAACTAACCTAGGTTTTAAAGGTAAAATCCTTGGCATTCTTCTTTATGTGTGTGGTGTGTGTGTGTGTGTGTGTGTGTGTGTGTGTGTGTGTGTGTGATGGATGGAACCCCTGGGGCCTTCTACCTCCGGACTACACTCTTAGCCCTATTTTATTTTTTATTTGGAAACAGGGTCTTGCTAAGTTGCTGAGAGTCTCTCTAAGTTGCTGAGAGTCTCTTTAAGTGGCTGAGGCTGGCCTCAAACCTATGATCCTCCCGTCTCAGTCTCCCAACTACTGGGATTACAGACATGTACCACCATGTCCTGTGTCCTTCTTCACCTTCACTCCTCCTTCCCCCAAGCGAATGATTCCCGTGACCCCGTGGCCACCACCTTAGATCTGGTTCTGAATGCAGCCTCGCTGTTCGGGCTACAGCGCCTTCCAGCTCACAGTCAGAGCGGCCTCCAGGTGGGCTTTTCCTGCTGACCTCATCCTCCACATCTTCCTGCAAAGGCAGCAGCACGGCCACTCCCTGCTACACCCTCTGCTGGCTCCCTTTGCTGGTAGGATGAAGAGCTCAATGGTGTCAACAGGTGGAGGCAGCCCTGTGGTCTATTCCATCCCCCACCGCCCGCCACACACCCCTTTGTCCCTGCCATGGCCGGGAGGACCCGCAGCCCAGGGACAGCTTCTGCACATCTTGATCTCCCCCCTGCTGCGCCCCGACCCTCCGCTCCCAGCCAAGTCCGCATCTGCCTTTAAGGCTGAGCTCCCTTCAGAGGGGTCTCCGGCCTCTGTCCTGTGTTTCCTGCAGCAGCTGTGCCAGCTGTCACCTTCCTGTGCACTTGTCTGAGTTTCTTGTGTGGCTTCTCAAGGGAGTCACCTGTGTCCCCTCCACCTCCACAGGGCTAAGAACCAGCTCTTGAATAAATTTTGCTGAATGATGGCTGGGTGTGGTGGCGCACGCTTGTAATCCCAGTACTTTGGGAGGTGGAGACCGGAGAATCCCGGTTCGCGGCCAGCCTCAGCTTTCTCTCTCTCTCTCTCTCTCTCTCCCTCTACTTAGTGAGGCCCTCCGCAACTTCGTGAGATCCGGTTTCAAAATAAAGTATAAAAAATAGGGCCAGGGGTGTAGCGCGGAGATAGAACGCCCCTGGGTTCAATCCCCGGTACCGCAAAAAAAAAAAAAAAGAGAATAAATTTTGCTGAATGAATGAATGAATGAATGAGAACGGAGTGGGTTAGATACTTCTATTGGGAATCTGAGCATTACCTGTATAGAATACTCCTTTCAGCCATGACGAATCTGAGACAAAAGAGATCACACGGTTCCCATGGTCTGTCCCATAGTAGTTCTTTAGGAGAAAGAAAGAGTGTGGCCCTGAATCCCGGCGATGTTTGCTTCATTTGCTCCTCTGTTGAACACCTGTGTCCCCAGCTCCCCACCAGGCTGAGGAAGGACCCGCCAGGAGGTGCGTGATGAGGACAAGACAGCGCACCGGTCTGTGTCTCGGATCCCAGCACTGGGGCCTCCCTTTACCTGACGGGGTGGTGCGTTCTCCTTGGCCAGGTCCCAGAGCTGCTCAGGGGTGTGACTGATTGACGGAGGTGACAGTGCCCCTTCCTGTCTTTGCCATTTCCTCCATACCTGCTTCCTGCAGACAGCACTTACTCCAGCTTCAAATGCACTCCTACCGTAGAATTTTACATTATATGTCCACTGTAAAAGCACTTTAAAGACACAAATGCAAAGTACTTTAATTATATGAAAGTATGAAATCCTTGCATTTACTCAACTGGGGAAATGGATTTACAAACTATATCTCAAAATGCTAGAGAGCCAGCCTGTGGCGGTGGTGCACATCTGTAATCCCGGTATTTGGGAGCTGAGACAGGAGGATCACAGGTTAGAGGGGCCAGCCTCAGCAACTTCAAAATAAAAAAATAAAATAGGGCTGGCAGTGTAGCTCAGAGGTAGAACGCCCCTGAGTTCAATTCCCAGTACCACAAACAAAACAAAAACCCTCAAAACCAAAACCAACTAAACCAAAACACTACTTTAAACACTATTTTAAGCCAGGCATGGTGGCGCACACTTGTAATCCCAGTACTTGGGAGGCTGAGACAGGAGGATCACAGATTCGTGGCCAGCCTCAGCTACTTAGGCCCTCCACAACTTAGTCAGACCCTGTTTCAAAATAAAGAATAAAATAGGGCTGGGGGTGTAGCTCGGAGGTAGAATGTCCCTGGGTTCAATCCCCAGTACTGCAAAAAAAAAAAAACTTATTTTATTTTGTGGTACTGGGGATTGAACCCAGGGGCACTCTACCTCTGAGCTACACCCCCCAGCCCTATTTTTATTTTTATTTTTATTTTTGAAACAGAGTCTTGCTAGGTTGATGAGTATCATTACTTGCTGAGGCCTTCCTCAAACCTACAATCCTCCTGTCTCAGCCTCCCAAGTACTGGGATTACAAGCGTGCGCCACCATGCCCGGCTTAAACACTATTTTAAAACATTAATTTTAATTTAATGTTGGGGATGGTGCACTTTAGCCAAATTGAAATCTTTAATGTTGATTTATTAGCAAAGGAAAATAATGCAATCTTAGGTCTGGTTTAATATTTAACCTGCTTACGTATTTGGGGCTTTGATAATGACGTAGGGAATGTCTTTCCTATCAGCACGTTGTATTAAACGTCATGATTAATGTGAAGGCTTCCTAGTTCGCTGGTTCAGTCATCATAGGTCATATTATCCAAATTCTGCCAGCGAGCAAGCTGACAGGCCAGCTTGGCTGGGGTGGTTTCCGACTGTAAAACTGTCACAAAGTTGTCACCAGGGCCATGCTGAAGTCTGCATGCAAGGGGTGTCTAATTTAATATCGCTGGGCTCCGGAACAGGAGTTAAATGCTACCGCAGAAAGAAGAAAACATGGTTCTAGTGTGGGCAGAGGCTGTTGAACTCAGGAGTGCCAGGAAGAACGGATTCGTGCAAGTTCAAGACTTTCTGATTGTTGCTTTTACTTTCTCTTCACCTTGAAACACCTAAACTTCTGGACACCTCAGCGTGCATGGTGACACTCGTAGAGTCCTAGGTTTCACTTGCTGCAAACTTACACATCAGGACTGCAGTTGCTCCTTTTTCAGAAACTTGAGAAAGCAACATCTTAGATGTGAAAATCGCTTTCAGCTGCACACTACCACCGCAAAGGAGGAGTTTATAATTATCAAATAATGTCACATGACTACGATGGGATTTGCTCTGACCTCTGCATAGCAGGGGACAGTGCCCAGGAAGTGACGCAGACCTGTCATCCAGTCTTACCCACTGTCCCCAGATGGAGCTCAGCACCCTAACACCCTCCTGGGGTGAGTCTGTACCTGTCACGACTACCCACCAGGCTGCCCAGCTCTATCTTCTCTGAGCCAGACCTCAGGGGCTGGAATGGTGACCTCGCTCATCATGGAGGGGGAAGGGCTCCTGGGGGCAGAGGTGCAGGTTGAACCCCGTGGCTACATGGGAGACAAGGTGCTGCCCCCCCCAGCTCCTGCGGGACCAATGCCTGTCTCATGAGAGAGGGTCAGCTTCCCGGTGCTCAGACCACGGGAGGCTCCTGCCTGCAGCCCCAGCACCGGCTCAGCAGAGGCAACAGAGACATCAAAAGACAGAACGGCACCATGGCGGTGGGCTCAGGCCCTGCCCCACCCCACGCGTCCCTGACTACCAACTTAATACCTTCAAGGGGAGAGTGAATGGAGAGCAGCTCCTATCTGGCCGTGGTAGCAAAGGGAGATGGAGTGATGGTGCAGATCGCTCAAAGCATGTGTGCAAGAGACCGGTCTCAAGCAGCTCTCGATATGCCCTTAGTTTTGACAAAGTCAAATCAAAGTAGTCTCCATATATCACACTGGTGTCCGTGCAAGGCGCCATGCTAAGCTCGCCTGGGCCCGGGCAGGGGCTGAGCCCGCTGCCATGACACTGTCCTGTCTTTTGACGTCTCCGTTGCCTCTGCTGAGCAGTGCTGGGGTTCCCGTGGCTGGGGGCCTGTAGCCAGGAGCCTGTTGTGGCTCTGAGCACGTTAGTCCCTCCCCCTTAACAACGCCTCGGTGTCTATCACTGCCTGTGGACCATCCCACAGCTCAGAGGGTTAAAGCAGCAGCCATTCAATTCGCTCCTTGATCGGTGGGTTGACTGGAGTCGGTCAGATGTTCCTCTCTTGCGTGGTGTCCACTGAGGCTGTGGCCTCCTGGGGGCTGGCCTGCACTGGAGCATCCGGCATGGCTCACTGGGGGCTGGGAGGCAGGCTGAACTGGGGTTCTGGGATGGCCAGGCC
Organism: Glis glis; assembly: GCA_004027185.1. NCBI lineage: Eukaryota > Metazoa > Chordata > Mammalia > Rodentia > Gliridae > Glis > Glis glis. Next base: position 42,385 of record PVJS01006888.1, read on the forward strand.
TCTCCATACAGCTTCTCTACCTGGGTTTGCTAGCAGGACAGCCCATCTTCTTCCAGGATGACACAGAGCTGCCTAAAGCACAAGGTGTTTTTGTGGCCTAGACTGGGAATGGCTCCGCATCGCTGGTAGACAGAGTCCCAGGTCGGCCCAGATGTAGGGTGGGAGAGGTACACAGGAGAGGGCACAGGAAGGGTGATGGTCACCTATGGAAACTGAGGCACAGAGACGGCAGGGGGATCACTTTATTTTCCATAGTTGGTAAGTGAGTGGTATGTAGCCAAGATTCAAGATCGAAGCTCAGGTCAGCGCACTCCAAGCACGCCCTCGCGACTGCTGCTAGACTGGTCACCACCAGGGACACACGTCAAAGGGGGCAGCTCCGTCACCCATCCATCTGAGGACGGACACCTGGGCTGGTTCCATAGTTTGTGTATTGTGAATTGTGCTGCTGTAAACATGGATATGCATGTAGCACTGTAATATTCTGACTCCAATTCCTTTGTTTTTTTATTTTTGCAGTACTGGGGATTGAACCCAGGGGTATTCTACCTCTGAGCTACACCCCAGCCCTATTTTTTATTATTATTTACTTATTTATTTATTTATTTTTTTGCGGTACCAGGGATTGAACGCGGGGGTGTTCTACCTCCGCGCTACGCCCCTGGCCCTATTTTTTATACTTTATTTTGAAACCGGGTCTCACGAAGTTGCGGAGGGCCTCACTAAGGAGAGAGAGAGAGAGAGAGAGAGAGAGAGAGAGAGACAGGGAGAGAAAGAGAGGGAGAGAGCTGAGGCTGGCCGCGAACCCGGATTCTCCGGTCTCCGCCTCCCAAAGTACTGGGATTACAAGCGTGCGCCACCACGCCCGGCTTTATTCTTTATTTTGAAACAGGGTCTCACTAAGTTGCGGAGGGCCTCACTAAGTAGCTGAGGCTGGCCGCGAACCTGCGATCCTCCTGTCTTAGCCTCCCAAGTACTGGGATTACAAGCGTGCGCCACCATGGTTGTCCGATTCCTTTAGAAAGATCCCCAGGAGTGGCATAGCTGAGTCATATGGTGGTTCCATTTCCAGTTTTTTGAGGAATCTCCAAAGAAAAAAATGACATCATTTTCGGGAAAATGGATGGAACTAGATAATATCATGCTAAGTGAGATTAGCCAGTCTCAGAAAGTGAAGGGTCCTGTGCTTTCTCTCATATGTAGAAGCTAGAGAGAAATTAGGAAACAAAGGGACTTTGGATAAATGAGGAGGGATACCAGCAGAACAGTGGAAGGGGATCTGGGGAGGGGAAAAGGGGACTTGATGAAGGAGGCAACGCAAACAATCCTATGTACCTATGTGAAGTTACCGATACCGATTTCAATATTCTGAACGGAGACAGGGAGGGGCCGGGGTGGGATCCAACGGAAACACCCAGGTGCTGTGTGCATGTATGCTTCTATCACTGAAGCTCAAGATGATGTATGATCACAATGCCCCAATAAAAGTATATTTAAAAAAGAGGGGTAGCAGCTCGACTGCTGGAGAAAGCCAAGAGGCACCCCGAGTTAAGGCTCGCAGATCGTGCCGCGCCAGTGTTTCAGTAGATTTGTGTTACGCTCAGAGAAACAGGAATAAGAAAGAGGCTCCCTGCTTGGGACAGATGGTGAGATGGAACGGATGAGAAGCAGAGCCGCTGAAGTCGGACTTGGCTTCTCCTCTATCAAGGATCATTGTCTTCCAAGCAGGAAGGGCAGAATAACAGGAGTTGCAGGAGGCCGTGCTGAGCACCAGGCTTTGAGTGGGAACAGCTGGGGTTTGCTCAGCTGTGTCCCGCCAGCAAATCACGCTCACCCCGAGACAGTGTCGTGCTGACAGAGGTAACAATGACCTGCCCGTAGGTCATTCTGAAGGTTAAACGAGATGATGTTGTGACCACTAATGAGATGACACGGATCTAGCACACCGCCAGGCTAGCTGATAGGAATTTCTATTGACGAGGTCATGTGACTGCCTGATTTGAGCAAATCATATTCCAAGGACGAGGGAAGCATACAGAAGTCACTGATGAGTGAATGAGATGCCTCAAAGAAGCCTGGAAACTACAGACTAAACAGAAACCACTGCAGCCCCGAGGTCCCAAAGGGGGAAGACATTCCCACAAAACATAGACCAAGACATTTGATTTTGGTCCTGGATGAGATTCTAGGCAATTGGAATTTTTCAGGTCCATTAGAATCTTATCGGATCTTACCATATATGCGGTCCATTGTTGACCAGAATGTCATTAGGGGGGCATGACTATATGATTCCATTATCCAAGGTTCTCTAGATACACGTACAGACACAGAGAAGAGAATAGTGGTTTCCAAGGGGTGGCATGGGGTGGGTGTGTGCAAATACCAAGAGGTAGCTCGCGGCAGTTCTGCTACTAGAACAGTTCTGTATTTTGACTGGGAGAGTGGATACATGAATCTAATTGTGGAGAATCACACACATACACACACACACACACACACACACACTACAAACATGCAGGCACACACAAGTGCAAGTTTGAAAAATGGGGAGAACTGAGTGTCTGTAGTCTAGTTCATAATAATGCGGCAGCCTCAACTTCCTGGCTATGATATTACACTGGAGCTACCTAGGATGTCACTATTGGGGGAGTCAGGGTGAAGGGTACTGGGACTCTGTACTATTTTGGGTACTTAGAAATTTAAAGTTATAAAAAATGAAAATCTCTCTGCTTTTTTCTAACTGTGAAATAACTCGTGACTGTATTATTTAGGAGTCATTGGGTTGTAAGCAGCAGAAGTTAAATTGAAGTGCTAAGAGAGGGGATGGCTGGCAAGGCCCCAGAGCTGGGCAGCCAGGATGTCAGAGGCAGCATGAGGTCAGGACTAGGAAGGGCTGGAACTGCCCCTTAGCACCCAGCTCTTAGGGCCCAGGCCCATCTCTTGATTAGACTTTCTCTTTATCCCTCTGCCCCTCGGCTTTTCTCTTTCCTTTCTTTCCCTCCCTCCCTCCCTCCCTTCCTTCCTTCCTTGACAGCCATCCACTAAGACTGGCCTGGCCTTCTCAGGACTTACTGGGCATTACGGGAGAGGCGGCTGGTTGACCCAGCTGACCTCTGGCCTCCACTCCAGCCCAATCCGTTATGGGTGCTTGGCACAAACGTGGGTGCTGGGCCCACCCTGTGATTTGGGGGGGAAATGAGGAGTCATGAGTTGACCACAGACCCCAAAAGGTGGTGATTATAGAGAACAACAGAATGACCCCTAATCCCACAAGCCGGATGCACGTGCGTCAGAGTCCCGGCGTGGGGTAGTCAGCACCTGCAATTTAGCTAATTTGAGGCAAGATGAGTAATGAACACAAGGGCCGAGGGCAGGGAGTAGGGGGCCCAGGAGGGTGGTGCAGGACCCTGGCGTTGGTGACAGGGACGTGCCTGGGATCCCTGGTGTGAAGAGGTGAAGGGGGCAGCCTGTAGGAGCTGAGAAGAGTGGGGGAGGGACCTGGCCAGCGAGGCCACCCACAGGGAGAGCGTGGGGACACATTCCCAACTCAACTCCCCTTTCCTGGTCCAGTCTCCCAGTGTGGCTTCAGCGGTCCACAGGACCAGAGATCAAGGTGCCTGTTGACGTAGCCCACCAAGATCAGGACCCCAGACACACAGCAAGGGGTGGAGGGCAGAGCGGAGCGGCAGAGGCGAGCAGAAGACCCTTAGCACATCTGATCGTGCCCAACAAAACTCGGTTTATGAAACACAGATGGGGTCTGGAGTCGAGTCTCAGCTCCGCAGCCGACCTTCCCACCGACGTCGAGTGTCTCTACGTCTCCAGCACCATTATTTTAAGTGTTGGATCAGCAGGGAGCTGTTCTCTTACTTAGCTGCTGAGCTGTTTCTAGTTCCGCCCTCCCATGTATCTAGGATTGGAAACAGGTCTGCCATAGACCACCACACTCTCTTCATACTACTTGTCCTTGAAGTCACCTGCTCTCTGTCCACCTCCCCATAGACCGTGACAGCTGGAGTTCCTTCCTCTCCATAGTCCCAGCTCGTAGCACAGTGCACAGGGCAGGCACCCAGTAAGTATTTGTGGGAAGGAAGGCAGGCAGGCTGGCTGGATCCTAGCCCGACGTCGTGATTTCCTCTCATCTTTGATGAACAGCAAAGGGTGCTGATGAGTGTTCCAGAACATGCCGCTCCTGCTTGGTATGGAGCCAAGCAGGCTTCGTGGGAACGGGCTTGGGCTCTGAGTCGGCAGAACTGGGTTTGCCTCTCAGCCCCTGTGCTCCCGGGCTTAAGAGCGAGTTACCCAAGGACTCTGCTCTCAGTTCCCTCTCTGCAAAATGAAGACACAGGTTCTTACAGGTTCTACTCAGCATTTCTAATCCTCAAAGCTCTATAAGTATTATTCTCTCTCCATTCGCAGCAACCATTATTAACCAAGAATTTGTCGGGCAATTGCATAGAGGTAGAAAAAAGAAATGCGAGCAAGCAAAATTCAGCTACGCTCTCCATCCAGGAAGCCTGAGAGTGCGACAAAAACCCAGGGCCAGTCCCCGGGAGGTGGCAGGAGCCGGGAAGGCGGCCCTGGACTCTGTTTTGCCAAACCAAACACACTTGTCGGCACCACCTGATTTCTACAAGTGCTTTATTAATATTTAACAAGTCCACCCCTGGAGAAGCCGCGGTTCGCCTGGTGGAATCCAGTGAACTGTTTTTATCTTTCAAGCTCTGCGATCATAATGAAACAAGCAAAAACGTTCTTTCCGCTTAGAATGAGTGGTTGGCAGGGCCTCAGAGACATTAAGCGGGTCACAGTTTTCCCCAGTTTTAACAACCCTTGGTGGATCACTGGGTTCCCTCCTTCCCAGTTGGGTTTCAAACTCTTCCTCCAACTGGGTGTGGGCGTGACTGGGGCGCCTCCTCCCCGCAGGTGCAGACTCCTGCTCTTTGTCCCCCAACTCTGGGAGGCCGCTACATGGCCTCTGGACCTGGCGAGTGCCAGGGCCTGGGAGGTGGACTCCCCCTGCACTGGCCTTGTCTGAGCATCTTAGTGCCCCCCCCATTGTGGTGGCGACCGTTGGCTTTCTTTCCTTGGCCTTTTACATCCTACCATTTAGGGGGGAAATGAAGCGAGCTGTATTTTCCTCGCGTGAGCACGACCTCCCATCCTATGGGCCGCACTTGCTTCATGGGTCCTTCGCCTCCTCCGCTCCACCACCTTGGCCACTGGCTCACGTGGCTGAACACTAGACTTTGTCACAGCCAAATGCTGTCCCCCTCCGAATCCTCCATTCCAACATGCACCAGCTGCCACCTTTTGTGGTCACAGCTCAGTGCTCTGCACGCCCACATCAACAACTGATCCACTCTGCAGCCTACGTGTGGCTACGTCCCGGTACGCCCAGGCTCTACTTGCTGCCTTGCCAACCTGGCCGGCACTCCTTGGAGAGCCCCCAGCCTCCCTGGCAGGATCTCTACCAGGACCTGTCGCCACCATCCCTTACCATGTGCGGTGCTGGACGTGGCTGCAGAACCAGGGCTGGGGGTGCTCCTTCCACACCATCTCGAGAGCCTGTGCAGAGCTGGCCTCCTCCCGTGTGTCCTAAGTCATCGCTGCGCAGCTGCTGCCTGAAGTCCCCGCCCCCAGCTCTGCCCTCGGACCTCCCCAAAGCCGCTTGATGAGATATGCTCAATCTGTCTGTCCATCAGAGTCACCTGGAGAGATGCTACATCTCTCAAAGCCAGGCCGTGCTCCACAGCAATGGAATCCGAATCTTGGGAGAAGGTCTCAGGCAGCAGCGTATTTTAAACCTCCCAGGTGAATTCCAAACTGCATCAGAGTTAAGTGCTAGAACTCCAAGAGTAAAATTTAATATGCATATAATTCTGAAATTTTAATATGTATCTGAATCCTCTGGGGACTTATTAAAATGCGAGTTCTCATTCACATTAGGAGATTCTGTTTTGTTCTTGTTTTTTGTTTGTGTTTAAGTACTAGGGCATGAACCTAGGGACGTTCTGCCTTTGAGCCATACCCCCAGACCTATTTTATTATTTTATTTTGAAACAGGGTCTCACTGAGTTGCTGAGGGCCTTGCTAAGTTGCTGATGCTAGCTTCAAACCCATGATCCTCCTGTTTCAGCCTCCCACGTACTGAGATTACAGGTGTGCGCCACCGAGCCCAGAGATTCTGTACTTGTTTTTAACAAACTCCCCAGGGCTATTGATGCTGCTAGACCACACTGGAAGTACTAGGGCTCAAGGATATCTAAAGTTATAAAGGATTATTTAGCAACTTCTGGGCTTAGTATGAATTTTTGCAATATAAAAGCTCAATAATGTCCCCCCAGCATGTTCCCAAAATTGCTGCATTCCCTCCTGTCACAGGGCATGGCTTGTCCCTGCTGCAGTGTGAGGCCAGCTCCTCCCCAAGGGTGCAGGAGCCCAGCCCCCACCTGTCCAGCGGCCGGGCTTCTCCCTGACACTGTGGATGTTTTGCTAGATGGAATTACTTGCCGTCTTCACACAGGCGCACGTCCGTGCCTTGGGTCTTTGGTTTGTTTGCTTGGTTTGGTACTGGCAATTGAACCCAGGGGCCTTCTACCTCTGGGCTACACCCCAGCCCTATTTTATTTTCTGTTTTGAAACAGGCTCTTGTTAGGTTGCTGAAAGTCTTGCTAAGTTGCTGAGGTTAGTCTTGAGCCTGTGATCCTCCCGTCTCAGCTTCCCAAGTACTGAGATTACAGGCATGTGCCACCATGCCCAGCTGCCTCCTGTCTTTTAATCCCAGCCTCAACATCTCGGCTTGCTGCCTTTTTTTTTTTTTTTTTTGCAGTACTGTGGGTTGAACTTGAGGCTTCACACATGCTAGGCAAGTGCTCTACTACTGAGCTACACCTCTAGTCTTTAAAAAAATTTTTTTATTTTGAGATGGGTTCTCACAAAGTTGCTCAGGCTGGCCTCCAACTTGCAGTCTTCCTGCCTCAGCCTTCTAAGTAGCTGGGGTTACAGATATGCACCACCACGCTGGCTCTGCTTGCTGGGTTTATTGTTTTATTTTTTTCACTGCCCCTGTTTCATTTTTTTTTCCTTTTTGTGGTACTGGGGATTGAACCCAGGGGCATTCTACCTCTGAGCTACACCCCCTGCCCGATTTTATTCTTTTACTTTGAAACAGGGTTTCACTACGTCTCAGAGGGCCTAAGTTGCTGATGCTGGCCATGAGCCTGTGATCCTCCTGTTTCAGCCTCCCAAGTCCTGGGATTACAGGCCTGCACCACCACACCTGGCTCCCCACTCCATTTTTAACCCAATCCAGTCATATCTTGGCCCCACCACTGGACTGAAAAGACTCTAAAGTCACCCATCATCTAGCTCAATGTTTCCAAAACCAAGAGGTCAGACTGCCTTCCATCTCTCAGCAGTGTGTGACACGGTTGGTCCTGATCCACGATTGTCCTCATAAGGAGAGAGTGACTTGGACGTAGACAGACATGGGGGAAAGCCATTTGACAATGGAGGCGGAGACCAGAGTGATGCAGCTGGCAGCCAAGGAATCCCAGGATGCGGAAGACTGAGCAGAAGCCCGGAGAGGCCCGGAAGCTTCTCTGCCAGAGCCTTCGCAGAGCACGTGGTCCTCCTGACGCTTTGATCGTGGGCCTCCTGCCCCAAAACTGTGTGAGGATAAACACCTGTCATCTTAAGCACCAGTTTACGAGCTTGATTACAGCAGACCTGGAAATACAGTGACCGCGGGACTCCATCTGCTTCCTCTTCTGAACGCGTGTCACTCCCAGCAGAGCCTCGTGCCCGAGTCCCAGCCAGGACCACCGCCCCACTGCACCTTTGGATATGAAAAGGGATCTCAAACAGCATGGCCCAAAGGAAATACTGGGCGTGTGTGTGTGTGTGTGTGTGTGTGTGTGTGAGATAGAACCCAGGGGCGTTCTACACCCCTGTGCTACACCCAGCCCTATTTTGTTTTTTATTTCGAAACAGGGTCTAAGTTGCTGAGGGCCTTGCTAAGTCGCTGAAGCTGGCCTCGAACCTGCAATCCTCCTGTCTCTGCCTCCCAAGAACTGGAGTGACAGGTATGCATCACCACACCAGGCCTTGATGCTTCTAAATCTGTCCCCCATAAATCTTCACCCTCCTTAGTAAGTGACACCCATGTGATTTCCCAGCCCCAACCTGTCAAGTTCGTCATAGCTCAGCTATATCATCTTTAATTCAGAAACTAGGTCCAGGTCACCCTTGTCCCTGGCCTAGACTCTCCTCCCTCTCCTACAGCATCTTCTCTCACCTGGACCACTTCCTGCGCCGGGCTTTGCTCACCCCCGGCACACACAGCGCGCGTCCCACATGCGACTGACTGCTTGGGTGACGGTCCTGCGCAGGGACTCGGATCTGGTCTCCCCGATTCGCCTTGCTCACAGCACACTCCTTATGCTGGACGGCGGCCTGTACCGCCGCTTCCTGCCTGCGCTGCTGGCCTGGCCTCCGGGTTGCTGTCTCTGGTCTTTGTTCTGCTTCCAGTGCTTCTTCGGGGTCTCCGTGGTTCCCCTCCTCATGTCTCCCCTCTCCTCAGAGGGCCCATCCTGACCAGCGCGGCTCCGGCAGCCCCTCCGCGCAAGGCGCTAGATACATTCTTCATGCCCCTCTCTGAGAGCAAAACGATCCTGTTTACGTGCATTAATCTCTCTCCCTCTTCTGGACGGCTTCCTGAGGACAGAGGCTCCTCCCTGTGGCTTCTCCACCCTCTAGAGCAGGAACTGGATTCTGTTACGTAGAAGGTTCTCAATAATTCATTCTGCACTAATGGACCAACCTCGGAGCCCATTAGCAATGGATCCACTGGAGCCGGACTTACCCCTGGGATCTCTAGGTCCACTTGAGTGACGGAAAGAGAAAACGACTTCTGTGGGGTTTCCCTGGACCCTGACTTGGGGAAGTAGTGTGTCCTCTGAGAGTCTCACAATTGAGAAGAGCCTCGGGGTCATGCACAGTCCAGGGCAGGACCACCATGAGTGGTGGCCAACTCTGCCCACGGCGGCCGGCCACACCCTCCCCACCTGCACTGCGGACGGGCACGCGATCCACCCGGGAGAACCGTTCCCCTGAACGGAGCATCTCTCCTAGGTGAGCAGAGAAGCAGGGTCATTATCTAGAGTTTACCAGGTGCCTACTGTTTACACAGCACATTGTTCTGTTCTACTGAAGGCAGCAAGGCCCAGAGCAAACATACACACGCAGACAAAACGCACAGACGGGGAGCCTTGGACCCATTCCCAGGGTTGCTGCTGATTATGTGACTTTTATAAAGGTCATTCGATGCAGGTAGAGTAAACTGGCCCTTGGTTTGCTACACAGGGATGTTGTAAAACCAAATGAGACTTCTTGGGAAGTGCCAAAGAGACTTATAATAATAGATAGGCATTGATTCCCAGCACGGTATCATTAAAGATGTCAGTATCACTGGAAGCACTTTAGAGAGGAGGAAATTCTGGAAACCATAACATGACTCCAGCCTGGAGTTCCCTCGGACCTTGTCTCCTAGTCCAAAATACCTGGCAAGAACAACTTACTTGGCTCATGGTTTCAGAGGGTCAGTCCATGGTTGGCCGGCTCCAAGGCAGAAACTGCTCAGCTCATGGCAGCTGGGAAGCAGAGAGAGAAAGGGTCCAGGGACAGATATAGTCCCCAAGGCCACACCCCCAGTGACCTACCTTCACCAGCCACACCCTATCTGCCTAGCACCCAATAAGTCCATTCAAATTATTAATCCATCAGTGGACTTATCCACTGAATCAATGATTTTACCCCTGAACATTTCTGCATTGCCGAAACATGAGCTTTTCTGGGGGGACATTCCATAGCCAAGCCATAACACCTGGTGGGTGCAGGGCTCATTTGTGAAGTCCTCCAGAAGGCTTGGGGGGATATAGAGGCTCGGGACTGTTGAAAGGGCTTCCGGTCCCTCACTTCTGACAGCACAGCTGCAGCCATCCAGACTCACTCGTCTGGACGTAGTCTGGGTGCATCCCTCTTCTCAACAAGTCCTGCTTGTTTATCTTTTCTGCACAAGTTTCCCATCATCCCTTCCTTTTCGTTTCACACCGCTGGTCTTTTCTTTGCTGCATGCCTGGACTTCTGACAGTGTCTCAGTGCCTATAGATTGTGTCTCACAATCTATAGATTGTGCATGTGACTGCCAGGTTCATATTCCTAAAGGACTGCTCGGTGTGTTCTTCTACTGTTCTAAGACTTTCTACGTCTCTCCACTGCTTAAAGCATAAAGTCCAAATCCTTTAGGGATGACCATATCTGGAGGTCAGATGGCCTTTCCTCCCTCATCGCTGCCTGTTTCCCCGCTTTGATGCCCTTCTCCTTCTTACACACCTGCACTCCCGGGGTGTGCACTGCCCCTGCTCAGTGACCCTCCTCCACTCCACCGGGATGGGATTGGCCCGATCTGCACTTCAAACTGAACTCTTAATGCACTCGGGTACCCAATCCCCAGATGCTGCCACAGTTGCTCGCGTGCATGTGTGCATGCATGCACACAGGCCTGTGTTTTCTCCCCAGTAAGAAGAGTACAGTTCTTTATTTGTTTGTTTGTTTGTTTGTTTGTTTGTTTGTTTTTTGGTACTGGGGTTGGAACCCAGAGGCATTCTACCTCCAAGTTATACCCCCAGCCCAATTTTATTTCTTATTTGGAAACAGGGTTTCACTAAATTGCCAAGGCTGGCTTCAAACCTGCGATCCTCCTGTCTCAGTCTCCAAGTACTGAGATTACAAGCATGTGCCACCACACCCGGCTGAGTACAGTTCTTTAAAAGGAGACACAGTGCATGTGTGCATTTCACCAACTCTAAGAGGAATTTCTTTCAGCATTTATTGTTATTGTTGTTACTGGGGATTGAACCCAGGGGCATTCCACCTCCAAGCTACATCCCCAGCCCTTTTTTATTTTGAAACAGGGTCTTGCTAAGTTGCTGAGGGTCTTGCTAAGTTGCTGAGGCTGGCCTTGAACCTGTGACCCTCCTGTCTCAGCCTCCCAAGCACTGAGATGACAGGTGTGTGCCATCCCACCCGGCTTTCCTTCAGTATTTTAACAACTCTGAAGTCAGGATACATCTTCAAATCAAAGACACGTCGTAGTTGAGCTGTCAGGTGTATCTTCCTTGGCAGTCAGTGAAATAGCAGTGTGTCACACAGTTAATGGTGTGTTCGGGTTGACAATGGGTGGGGCCCCTCTGGGTTCCCAGCTCAGGTTTTGCTCGTGGGAGGTGATTTTTACATCTGGTTGATGGTTTGATGAGCTGATGTGCCAGCAGGTGCTGGGTCTTCGTGTGCCCACGCCCCTACCGCTGCATGACCACAGGAGCTTCAAGCCAGGGTACAGGTGAGAGGTGACAGCCAGCAGAGACAGGGGCCTGGCTGCTCTTCAGTCCCTGCGTGTCGGTCGCTGCCCCTGGGCCAGACCCATGCCAGGGAAGGTCACAGAAGGAAGGACTTTAATACCCACACGGGAGAGGGACATGTGGCACAGCAGGCAGGTCAGCAGATGTGACACAGCTGGGGACTGTGCGTGAGGCCACCTGTGGAGCAGGCTCCAAAGTCACCTACATTTAAATCGGTCTGGGAAGGTCAGAGCAGCGTGCTAGCAAGACACAGCCCGGCAGCGCTCAGACACGTGGTGCCCATGCCACGTGCTCAGGGTTAGTCAACCCAGCCCCAGACCAGCCTGATGAACAAAAGGCTGTTAAATGAATCCTCTTGTCATAAAAGGGACTCAGCACGTGCAGGTCCAGGAGAGAACAGGCTCTAGGTGCTGGATGGGAACAGCATCTGGCCACTCACCCTGTGGAGCCATGTCGCTCTCCTGCCCCATCGTGTCCCCGAGCTACCTGGTGGAGGGCCACCAGGGGCGCGCCCACAGCAAATGTTAATTGAGCCACTCTGTACAACAACCGCTATTATTTTCATAGCAGTTTACAATGTGCAGATTATTTTCACATGCATTTTTAAAAATCTTAAAACAACCCTCTGTGATAAGACTTTGTTATCTCTTTTTAATGGAGGATTAGGAAACTGAGGGTGGGTGGGGAAATGGAGGAGAAAGATGGTGCGATTCATTAAACCCTCACCACACCGGGCACGTGGGACGCTCCATGGCGTGTGCTTCCACAGGGAGCTCCTGGTGCCGCCATCTTCCGGGCTTACAGGAAGACACTGAGGGTCCAGGGTGACATGTCCGCCTGGCCCGCAGGATGGACCCTCACGCTGGTCTTCAGATTCTTCAGCTTCCTCCTCACCCCCCAAGGCTCTGCACCCTTGTTCTGGCAGTACTTCAAAAGGCACACGGCCCGCTCTTGGCGGGGTGGGTGGCCCCGCAGACCCAGTGGCTCTGAGGCTTCTTGACGGGGACCAGTGGCTCGTGGCTTCCTGACGGGGACCAGGGAGCCGATGAGGCGGGGGAGGGGCCTGCCCATGAGCGTGGCCTTGTTCTGCTGTTGTCCCCTGTGGGATCCGGCTGCCCCCGGTCACACTGCTGGGGAAGCATATTTTGAGTCTGGAGGGGACGCTCTACCTGCCCCTGCCTCTGGTCACACATTATGTCCCCATCCCAATTTTCTTTATATTTCTAGGAAATGCAACAGCCCAAAGGGCTCACTGGCTCTTCCATTCCTCTGAAACAAAGAGTGGGAGATGCTTGCCTGCTTAACTGGGAGAGAGGGAAGGGGAAGGAGAGGGCTCTGGCCAGCACTCTCGAAGTCGCAATCTAAAGACCTGACCACGTGGCTTAGAGGAAAGATTTATTTTCTTGCAATTGTCGGGCTCAGTTATGTGAGGCTGGGGACCGCGGATCTCAGGGTATGGCGGAGAGAGGCAGACAGAGGGAGAGCACATGGGCTGTGCTCCTCACATCATGGAGGCTGGAAGCAAGAGAGCATAATCAGGGGGAGGAGGAACCATATATACAATCCCCAGGGACCACCTCCTCCAGCCACACCCTACTGGCCTACCAGGTACCCCCCACGTAAACCCATTCCAATGGATTTATCCTCTGCTGGGATTGCAACCCTCATGACTCCACTATGTCAACCCTGAATGTTAATAAACGAGCTCTTTAGGGACATTTTATATCCAACTATAACAGAAAGTGTTTCGGGTTGACTTGTGTCCTCCTAAGAGACTGGTGAGGTCCTGGTCCCCACAACTTGGGGATGTGACCTGGTGGGAAACAGGGCTGGTGCTGGTGTAATCAGTTCAGATGAGGCCCGAGGCCCCATCTTGGAGTAGGTGGGCCCTTGAGCCAACATGACTGGGGGCCTTAGAAGAAGGCCGATGGAGACAGACACACAAGGAGAAGGCCTGACAGGATGGAGATGGGAGTGAGGGGGTACACACCCAGGACTGCCTGAAGCTGAAGAGGTGAGGAAAGATAAACTGCCAGTTTTGGGGGGACACAGCCCTGCTGACACCTCAATTTTAGATTTCTAGCTAGCTTTTACAACTATGAGATGATAACTTTCTGTTGTTCAAGCCCCCCAGCTTGTGGTATTTTGTTATAGCAGCCATGGAAAACTAATATAGATGGGTATAGAAAAGCATGGGTTCATGTTCCAAAATATGGCCCCCTGATCATGATTTTTTTTATTTGGTACTGGGGATCGAATCCAGAGGCATTCTACTTCTGAGCTCCACCCCCAGCCCTATTTTTTATTCTTTATTTTGAAACAGGGTCTCACTAAGTTGCAGAGGGTCTCACTAAGTAGCTGAGGCTGGCTGCGAACCCATATCCTCTGCTCTCAGCCTCCCAAGTACTGGGATTATAAGTGTGTACCACCACCCCTGGCTCCTGATCATGAATTTAAAAAGCTTCTGCTCGCTCAGCAAAGGAAACAATCAAAAGTCTGAAGATAGAGCCTACGAATGGGAGAAAATCTTTGCCAGCTACTCCTCTGATAGAGGAATAATATCTAAAATTTATAAAGAACTAAAAAAAAAAACTTAACACTAAAAAAACCAAATTAAGCCGGGCGTGGTGGCGCACGCTTGTAATCCCAGTACTTTGGGAGGCGGAGACCGGAGGATCCGGGTTTGTGGCCAGCCTCAGCTCTGTCTCTCTGTCTGTCTGTCTGTCTCTGTCTGTCTGTCTGTCTGTCTCTCTCTCTCTCTCTCTCTCTACCTAGTGAGGCCCTCCGCAACTTCATGAGACCCGGTTTCAAAATAAAGTATAAAAAAATAGGGCCGGGGGTGTAGCGCGGAGGTAGAATGCCCCTGGGTTCAATCCCCGGTACCGCAAAAAAAAAAAAAACCAATTAAAAAAATGGGCAACAGAATTGAGTAGACACTTCTCAAAAGAAGAAATACAATTGGCCAATAACTATATGAAAAAAGTTCCACATCACTAGCAATCAGGGAGATGCAAATAAAAACTACAGAGATTCCCCTAACTCCAGTTAGAATGGCAATCGTCAAGAATACAGACAATAGCAAATGCTGGTGAGGATATGGGGGAAAAGGAACTCTTATACACTGTTGGTGGGATTGTAAATTAGTACAACCACTGTGGAGATCAGTGTGGAGGTTCCTCAAAAAACTAGGAATGGAACCACCATATGACCCAGCTCTACCACTCCTCGTTATCTTTCCTAAAGAACTAAAGTCAAGTTAAAATACTACAATGACACATGCATACCCATGTTTATAGCAGCACAATTCACAATAGCCAAATTATGGAACCAATTTAAGTGTCCATCAGCAGATGGATGGATAAAGAAAATGTGGTGTATATACACAATGGAATTCTACTCAGCCATAAAGAAGAACAAAATTAAGCCATTTGCAGGAAAATGGGTGGAGCTGGAGAATATTATGCTAAGTGAGATCAGTCTGTCTCAGAAAGTCAAGAGTGGTATGTTTTCTCTCATGTGGAAGCTGGAGAGAAAATAGGGAACATAAGGGAATTTAAACAATGCAGAAAGAGACCTGTAGAGTGATTGAAAGGGGGTAGGGGAGGGAGCTGTGGAGGGGAGGAGGGAGGACTGAAGAAGGAAACAGTTCAAATAATACTATGGCAATATGTGAAGGTTTCATTACCAATCTCACTCACTCACGTGGGGAGGGAGGATGGGGAGTGGGGTGGGATGTGGAGGGAAATACACCAAGAGTTGGATGCGTGTATGTTTTTTATCACATGGAACCTCGCTGTGATATATAATTGCAATGTACTAATAAAATAATTTGGGGACGTACTGGGGATTGAACCCAGGAGGATTCAACCTCCAGGCTACACCACCAGTCCCTTCTTCTTTTTTATGTTGAAACAGGGTTTCACTAAGTTGCTGAGGCTGGTCTTGAACCTGTGATCCTCCTGTCTCAGCCTCCCAAGTACTAGAATTATAAGCATATACTACCATGCCCAGCTATAAAATAATTTTTAAAAAGTAAAAATTACTGGCTACTAGTAATTGGTCAGCAGAAGGGAACTTGATTTGGACTTTGAAGAAGAGGTAAAGGATCCGGGAAGATGGCTTTTCAGGGCCAGGACGAGGGTGTGTGTGAAAGAGTTGAGGAAATAGACTGGAGAGGCGGCAGAAGCCTTGAAGGCTGGAGGCCTTTGATTGGTTTAGGTCATGGAAACCAATTAAGTTTTAAGGTCAAGAATTTTTTCCTCCTGTTGTTGTCATCGTGGTCCTCCTTCTCCCTCCTCCTCCTCCTCCTCCT